>BTPG01000008.1:131572853-131645353 GCA_036245525.1 Semisulcospira habei
TGTGTCGAAGGTGAGATGTGGTGCATCGGCTATGCTATCAGAACGATAAGTTTCAACAAGTAACTTGAAATAACACACATTGTCACCGTCTTCTTGAGTGTGTGTGTGTGTGTGTGTGTGTGTATTTGTCTGTGTCTGTGTTTGCGTGTTTGTTTGTGTGTCTGTTTGTGTGTCTTTGTGTGTGCTAGTGTGTGTGTTTGCTAACGTGTGTGTTCCTAAAACAAAAACAGTAAGCAACGCACACGTGCACACACACACACACACACACACACACACACACACACACACGTATACGGACTCAATGAGACGGTAAAAATGTGTGTTATTTTAAGTTACACGCACACAGAAGTCAAAGTTCTGAGAACATAAGCGATGTACTACATCTCATCTTTCACACCCTCCCTCCCCCCGTTCCCCTCCCAACCTATTTCCCCCTGCGGTTGAACTGAATATCATTCTCTGCATTGGTATTGACTCGATGCACTATTTTACAGAAAGTGTGGCTTTATAAGAGTTATTGCTACTCTTATTTCCCGTGTTTTCTTTGTCTTTTCTCCTGCTGTTTTGATAGTTAGTTAGTTAGTTATTTGGGTTTAACGCCGAGCAGGCAACTAAGGCCATCTCACGGCGGTGTTTTGATAGTGGTTATGTTCGTAAGTGCAATGGTGTTTGTATAATAAAGAAACAACACAAATAAATAAGTAGCTCGTCGACTAATCACACGAACATGAAGCAATAAAGCAGTTACACACACGTTAGCACTCGCGCACTTAAACACACGCATACACACGCACGCACGAACGTCCTTACGCACTCACGCACGCACTCACGCACGCACGCACGCAAGCACACACACTCGCACACACACACACACACAGATTCGAGAAGAAGGTGAAAAGGTGTGTTATTGATGAGAAAAGAAAATATTCGAGGTCATACACTACATCTCACACTCGACACTCTTGGCCCCCTCCCCCCCTCTCACGCCTCCCTCCCCCTCCCCCGCCTGGCTCCTCCCCCCCTCCTGCCCCCTCCCCCATCTATGGTACAACTTATTATGCTGTGTCAAGAGCATGACTGGAGTAAAAACGCCTCATGAAACATCTAAGCCATCTGATGATTTAAATTCCTAAGAAACAAAATGTTTGCATTCGCCTCTTAAAAGAGACCATCGAAATGTTTTAATTCGGAGGGGTAGATCGGCTTTTGTTCCGATAAAATCCACAATTATCGCTTAACATTAATGTTCTTGGTTTCATTTGATAGAGAAATAATCCTCTTTCTCACGACATTACTCGAAATTTAAATCACTAGCTGGCTAATGGGAGATATGCGTCTGAAACCGGTACAGGTGATGTTTTTGTGGGGTGCATGTCTTATTCCGACCCCAACAGGAACAGTTTTCTCTCAAAATAAAAATCATTTCCAGCATTATGAGATACATGCATGCCGTTGTAAATGGTGCAATCAGATGTACAAAGGTCCGGATGAAACGTGAGCAGAGCTTGATAAACAACGCGTCTCACCTGAAAATGTTACCTTGCAACTTTCAGTTTTGGGGGTGTTGTGTTTAAGGGTTGTAACTTAAAGGTAACGCAACAGAAAAAGATACAGTTTGTTGCATCGTATCCAAAAGTGTATAAACTCTTTCGTGTTGCAAACCGAATTTTAAAATCTTTAGGCATTAAAAAGATATCGTCTCCAAAACTTTGTAAAGTATGTATGTCTCATCTCTCGGTTCTAACTTGTCTGCAGGTGTACGTTGGAGGAACCTATCACGGTACGAACAGACTGATTCCACCCCAATACAAGACGTCACCAAAGCCGAGTTTGTGAACAACAAACTTTACATGGATGTCCTAAATCTCTGGTGTCCATAGGTCCGCAAACAGGACCCGTCGTGTGAAAATCCGCGATCATCGGCACCCATTGCTGTCCTAGTTTCACCCCAAGGATTAGCTGCAGAAATCTTTCTAAGTTGGTTTATTGTAAACTGGTTAGTATTATTCCGTAGCAACTGTATGAAACGAACAAAATGTATTTGATAAAACTTGTGCCTCTCAGCATATATGGTCTGTTATCTCTGACCTCTGAATGCACAAATCTTTTTCTTACTGACGCCATTTTCACACGACTTTTTGTTTCCTTAGTATGAGATAAGTGTGGCACAATCAACAGCTGAAAAAAGGCACCAAGATCAGCGTGTACAGAGCTGTCGTCCTCACCACCCTGTTGTACGGTTCCGAGTCCTGGGCCCTCTACCGCAGCCAACTACGACTCCTCGAACGCTTTCACCAGCGCTGCCTGCGTACCATCCTCAGCATTCACTGGAGTGACTATGTCACCAACGTCGAGGTCCTTGAACAGGCGGAAACTTTGAGCATCGAGGCTTTGCTGCTGCGGACACAGCTTCGCTGGGCGGGGCACGTCTCCAGGATGGAGAATCATCGCCTACCCAAGATCACTCTGTTCGGCGAGCTCGCCACTGGACACCGAGACAGAGGGGCACCAAAGAAGAGATACAAAGACGGTCTCAAGAAGTCACTTAGTGCCTGCCAAATCGACCACCGCCAGTGGTCTTCGCTTGCTGCGGACCGTGACACCTGGCGCTCCACCATTCACAAGGCAGCCGACTCCTTTGAGGACTCTCTCAGAGCTAACCTCGACAAGCGGCTCAGGAGAAAAAACAGAGTTGTCGTAACTCAGAACCCTGACCAGACCTTCCCCTGCAGCCACTGCGGTCGAACCTGCCTGTCCCGGATTGGCCTCCGCAGTCACGAAAATGCCTGCAGACGACGTGGGCAAGCCCTATAGAATCTTCGTTCGCGAAGTCAAGCCATGAATGAGATAAGTGTATTTCAAACATGTTTTTTGCATGCTACAAGAGGTTGTCGTATGGTTTCATCTTTGTCAGAATATTGCTTGTTACGCAATAAAACAGACATCGACTGATTATTATGAGTTACTAGTTGCTGGTGTTTGCAACACGGACCCTTGCAGGCATTTGGGAGGTCAACTTAACCATTGTACCCCGAAGGCCGAAGGGATGTAACCATTGTACGACCCTCGGGGTACAATGGTTAAGTTGACCCCCCGAAGGCTTGCAAGCCAATGATTCTTCTCATAAACAAAATAGGTGAGGCTAGCGCTGGTAGGATAGTACACATACCAAGAGGAATTACTCAGCGCTGGACATACAAACGTTATATAAAATTCCTGATTTATCCTAACACATTTAGTAGTTCACCTTCTTGTTTGTGTATGTGTCTTTCTACTGCCTGCTTCATTAGTTCCAGAAAAAGATATAGGTTAAACACTTGACCTGATGCGTCCTTTACGGGCAGAAAATGATCGTCTTGTTAGTTACCTGCGTATTTTTCTGTGGGCTGGTGATTAGATGCCTGATAGGATGGGACATGGGCTGAGTAATTCCCCTTGGCATGTATACTAATGATTTTTATGACTAACTAGCGTGTTTTCGATGGTTCCGAACATGTCCCCCTTTTTTGCTCGTCAGTGTACTTCACAATATCTGACACTACCTTCTTTTCACTGGAAGTCACTGTGATGGAGTCACCTTGCAAAGTTCGCTCCGTTTTTGTTTTCATGTACCTGTCCACTGCTTCCGATTTGTTTGGATTATCACAAGATAGAGCAAAACGAAATTAGACGATTTTATATATATTACTGGCATGTGATCTTTGTTTTAGGAGCCCGACGCCATGTTTCAGACCGCAACGCCGTATTCATGGCTTCCAAATGGATCACGTGACTCGCACAACAAAACCAGTGTTATGAAAATGTGGGCCAGCAGAGTGGCTAACCAGGGGCATACCTAATCGTTTTGTCCATTTTGAAAATTTCGAAAGTTCAAATGTTAATGTCCTCTCCTTTTTGTAAACACTATATTTTCAAACTGTGACGTCAAGTTTATTTGTCTGGAGAAGCCAGTGGGGTCCTTTCATCAGCTTCGTTTATTTCCCAGAATGTTACTGAAGGAGAGGTTCGCGACTTGGACCCTTGTAAGCCTTCCTTAGGTCAAATGAGCAGTTATACTGACGAGCAAAAGAAAAGCGACATTTTGGTAATCATCGGAAACACTGTGTTTCTAATCATTCAAAAAATGTCGCATTTCTTTTGCTCGTCAGTATTTATCGCTCAGCCTCCGCCTTTGTGATACAACTGCTAGGCGAACAAGATCCTACAACGATCACTGTCGCAAACCCCTTCTCCCGGCGATAATCTGTATTCACCTGCATGCATGTGACAATAGTTTCTGTATGACCATGCATTAAGAAAATTCACCACGTCCGAATTTGTACTTGTCTCAGTCTGCAACTATTCAGTATAACTACACTATTATTGTTTATGTTGTTGATTGATTAATTGATTGATAGATTGACTGATTGATTGATTGAGTGAGTGAGCGAGTGAGTGAGCGAGTGAGTGAGCGAGTGAGTGAGTGAGTGAGTGCATGTTTGGTTGATTGGTTGATTGGTTGCTTGTTTTCTTGGTTGGGTGGTTGCTTGGTTCTTTCGTTCATTGACTATTCAGGTGCATGAATGGTCAATTGACTGACTATATGAAGTTCAAAAAGGTTATTCATTTGACAGTAATTGGAAATGTTTGCGCTAGGAGACCGGCGCTGAACTGGGGCAAACCATTGTCGGTCTCTCTAAGCTATACTAGTACAGTATTGCGTGACTTGTATCTACAGCTTGTACATTGCCCTCTGTGTTCAAGTGGTTTTTAAAAGCCCAAGAAAGAGGTATGCACTCTTTCGATGGCAGTAGGCCCACCTGCAGGGTGACCGACTAAGTTAGAACCTTTTCAGACAAAATGTAACCCGCCAGTTCTTTTAGGGACAATAGTAAGGTTTCGTTTGTGACGAACGACTCCCAACCACGAACGAGAGCGAAGTTACGTCCGATAACCAGCTTGTACTAAAGCACAGACAACACTTCAAACATCTCGTCTAGGGCTCATGAGGATCTATGCCTCTTGGAAATGTTTGCAGTGTTGTATATGCTTATAGCTCATGAGGATCTACTTCTCTTGGAGATGTGTGCCTATGCTTATGGTACAAGCTGGTTATCAACCGCGATTTCGCCCTCGTTCGTTGCTGGGATTTGTTCGTTTCAAAAGGAACCTCACTAATACTAGTGGCAGTACGTGAGTCCGGGCAAGCTGGTCACATGCCAAGACGTGCGTGCAAAAACAGAGTTTGGACAAACGTTCCCAGTTTGTCGTTGTTCTTGTAAGAGGGCTTTTCCCCGACTGACTCCCCCGACTTCCTGTGACCCCTCCATTCCTGCCAAAGGCGCCCGTTAAGCTGATGTATTAAAATGCTACGTTTTCTTTTGTTTTCATATTTTCTTTCCCCGCGTGATCGCTCGCGCGCCCGTGGCAACGGGCGCGCGAGCGAACACGCGAAAACAAAAACAAAAACAAAAAACAACAACAAAACCGTAGTATTTTATTACACAGCGTGACGAACGCCTTCGGTTTCTCCTACACGTATTCCTAAATCTGCATCCACAAATTCTTGTTCGAGAAATGAAGACTCTTTTTTCTTGTGCATGTGTCCTTTAGTTTCTTCTATACTAATTTCTAAATCTGCACTAACAAATTCTTGTTTTTAAAGGACAATTTTTTTTTTACCTTGTACATGTGTCCTTCAGTTTCTTCTACACCCATTTCTAAATGTACAAAAAATTCTTGTTTGAATAATGAAAATTCTGTTTTTCTTGTGCATTTGTCCATCCCACCTCCACCCTCTCACTGCCCCCCCCCCTCCCCCCCCCCCCCCCCCCCCCCCGCCCCATATCACTGATTCCCGCCGGTTCTCTTCTGCCTCCGTCCTCTCCCCCTCGACACACACTTGAGCGCCAGCCCCAGCTCAGTTTATTCCTCAAAATAGATTTGTTCTAAATAAGTGCACCTTTATCGGACGACATGGAGTAAATATGTCAATTAGTTAGAATTTTCATCAAGTGTTAAAACCATATCACGCCTACCAAATTTATTTCGTAATGATGTCATGGTGGGTTCTCAGTTCCTCATTCAGCGCCTTCCGTTTCAACAAGAATCATATATGTTAATGAGCCACAGCAGTCGCAGGGGCTCATGAGAATCTATGCCTTTTGATGGCAGAGATCAAACCACCGTCTTCATAGTCCTCATGATGACTGCAGGTAACTCGACAACTCGCGGCTCCAATGACGCTTACTTCGTTAGTACAGAAGGCCGGAAAGTGGAGGCAGTGCAGATCGTGCCGATAAATACCAGGGAGACTCCGAAAAGCAGATCACATGACAATGGCAAATGCCGTTCGTGACAGAATGTAATACAGTTCTAGCCTTCGCTACACGACGCCTTTTACTACCTTATTCGTACGTCGTGGTTAGTAACTGGGCCGTACATTTAACGTTGCGCAGTCTATGTAAATTGTATGGTGCAATTTCTACCCAGGACGTACCATTGCGAATATCAGCCTTGCACTATCTAGTTATTCGTACGTCATGGGTACAAACTGCACCATGCATTTGACGTTGTGCCGTCTATAAAAATCTCAGGTGCAATCTCTACCACGACGGGCAACGGGCGCAAATTTACACCTGTTTTTTTTAAAATAATTTTTATTGTCATTTTTAAAGTACATTTTTGGAGTACACAGGTATGTATCTGATAAAATGCTGAAGTGATTGGAAAATCGTAAAAATAACCAATAACGAATAACAAAGCATGTGAAATTGGAGCAGACTGGGGTATTTTCCTACCAACGACGTGTAGCTACGGCTAGAGTACTCACATATAATGTTGCAAGCAAGAGGCATACGTCTTCATGAGCCCGCGCAAATGCGGGGGCTCATGGAGCTCTATGCCTCTTGCAGTTGCATCTTTCACAGGAGCTTCACCCAACCTTAATTATTTTACGGCAGATGTATATGTGATCGCTTCTGAAAGCACCTGATCTGCCACTGACTGGGTTCCAATACAAGCTATCTGCAAGTTTTCACACGGACGGTTTCTTTCCAAACCTTTGACTATTTTCTCTTTCGAAACATGTCTCCTCAAAAACGCAGTGAAGGGACTGAGAAAAATGACACACGTAATAACATATGGACCCTCGCAAAGAATCACGCATATGTTGTGACGATGTTTTGTTTCGGGATTTCATCGACGATTGCCTCAACCGTCACCACCCAATACATGTATCGCCGCATTGCTGCCTCCCACACAGAGGACATGGCGTCATTGGAAAACGTCACTGGAGGAGGTCCTTGCGATAAGTCAGAAGTAAATGTTTCGTCGGAGGAGTACCAGGTAAACATACAAACAACCTAACGAATAAAAGAGCAAACAAACAAATAAATAAACAAAAAACAAATACAATCTATTAAATTTTCTATCAAAAACCTTTTTAAAAAAAAAAATGGACATACAGACAAAAATGCTCTACTTGTCTTCATTGGTGAGATATGTTTTATGAGAGAATTGTATGTTAAGTATGAAAAAGGGTTTCCACCGGAACATTTATTAAATCATGTTGTAACTGTTCTTTCTAAACGTGTTTCATTTTTTGCTGGAATTTTCTTTGAATGTATCATTCACATAAACAGTGGAAGGTTGACGCAGTGTTGTTAATTAACCCATTCAGCCCCGACGCACTGCAGCAAGAGAGGGATCCACCACAATCATTCACGGGTGGTGCCAGATTTGGTGCCTGATGGCGCCAACCTAATCTGGCACTACCCTTGAATTATCATGGTTGATCCATCTCCGGCAACTGTTATACAGTCTTTAGGAAACACCACCACCATTTGGAAAATGTGGTCATGGGTTAATAGAAAAATGACAGAGAACCAAACTAACAGAGAATTTTTTCTTCTTTTTCTTGACACCACTCCGGCCCACCCCCCAACCCCCTCCGCCCCACCTCCCCCATCAGATTTACGCCGATATCAGTGCCGAAACGTCGCGCTGGTCCATGTACATGTTGCTGACAATGAGTATACCTCCTCTCATCACCACACTCTTCCTGGGGTCCTACTCGGATCAGGTACGTTAACCCCTTAACTCATTCGAGACGTGCCGCCTCCGGATACGCGGCTTAAGCCGCGTATCCGGAGGCGGCATGTCTCGAATGAGTTAACTGCCGGGTCAAGTCGAGCGCTACCCAGCCACAAGAGACATAAACCGCCCTCATGAGCCCCCGAAGTCGCGGGGGCTTAAGATGATTTATGTCTCTTGTTAGGCCCGTATTCTTTATGTCTATTTTTGGGTCCCATTCAATTCTCTGTTGTTGTTTTTTTCTCACCCGAATGTCGGTCGGTGTGTAGTAGTTTTAGACGCTCATATCGTGATCAATGGCGCCATGCTAAATGAATACCACCCTTGAATTATCATGCCCGATCCGTCTCCTGCACTGAAGTGGCACATGGTCGTGGTTAGGTGACACCCCCCAAAACTGGGGAAATGCGGCCTTGGATCAATGGGTTAAGTTATAACTTACATGTTAAGTTAATGTGAAAAATAGGTCCAGCTTAATATGCGAGATCTGGTGATAAAGTGTAATTTATTTTTTACGTTGCCATCGACGGCGTTGACAGTAACTGTCTCCAGCATTGACGAATGAGTTTCTATTGACTAATTAATTGTCCACTGCTAATGATATTAGTGAGGTTTCGTTTGTAACAAACGACTACCAACAACCAACGAGAGCGAGGTCACGGCGGATATCCAGCTTACACCATAAGCATAGACGACATTTCAGACATCTCCAAGAAGCAACATGTCCAAACATCTGCAAGAAGCATAGATCCTCATGCGGATCTATGCAGCTTGTAGATGGTTTACAGTGTTGCATAATCTTATGGAACACGCTGGTTATTCACCGTGACTTCGCTCTCGTTCTTGTTCGTCGTTGGTAGTCGTTCGTTGCAATGAAACCTCTCTAATAAATAGCATGCACCACGAATAACGTTGAAAAATCTCAGGTCGGACGTCGCTTTCTTTTCCTGCTGCCTCTCTGTGCCTCGGCGCTGAGCAGTGGAATCCTCTGCCTCGTCACCTACTTCGACCTTCACCTTGCCTTCCTGCTGATGGGCGAGTTCATCGTGGGCTGTGCGGGCGGTGGGGTGTCCCTGGGGATTGCCACATTCGCCTACTCGTCGGATCAGCACAGCAAGCCGATTGCCGCGGTGGAAACGAACGAAGACGATGCGCTCTCAGACCAGACTTTCGTCAACACCGCCAACAACGCTGTGGCTGAGAGTATGCATTTTCACTCACAAATCATGAACAAGGGGTTAATCAACTAAGTGTTAACGCCGCTCGGAGGAGCGGGATTAACACGTAGTAAATTAACTCTTGCGCATGCATGTGCATTACCTCACTGTGCACTCAGAACTGGAATTGAAATGTATTTCAAAGAGTTGAGTGTGTGGTTTAAACACAAAAGAAAAAGATGACACTGACTTTTTTGATTTTGATGTAGAACGTTGTGCGAAACATCGTTTATTTATCTTTACCCCTTCACTGCCCCTGGACGCAGTTCTGGTTTCTGAAGTCTTTGTTCATTCAACAACCAAACACCACATCTTAGCAAGGAACACGGATACAAACTACACTAAGAAGAGGCATAGATCCTTATGAGCCCCCGCGGTCGAGGGGGCTCATGAGGATCTATTTCTCTTGCATTTGGATTGCGTTCACCTTTTTCTCTAAAGTGAAGGTGTTAAAAGCGTCAAATCCGTCCAAAGATAGACATAAATTATTCTCCCCCCCCCCCCCCCCCTTCCTAGTCATCTGTTTCCCGAGAGTGTTTGCGGTTTCTTTTACAGCCCAGGAGATGAAGACCCCAGGCGACAGAGTTTCCAAGGAGAAATCACACGAAGAACACACCACTGAGAAGGAAACATCGCAATCCGGTGCCACCAAGATGTACGACAAAAACAGGTCCGTTCGAATTCTTATCATTGAATGTATCAGCGTAACAGGCCGAGCACTGGCACAAATGGGCAACGGTTACTTCATCGATTATGCCGGATTCTTCTACCCCTCACTCGTGTCCACGCTCTTCATTCTTCTCACGCTGGTTTTCACCTTCTTTGCCGTGAACGCTCCCGAGAAGAAGGCCGAAGGCAAAGCTTCCTTCCGGAAGGACGTTCTCAAACCGCTGAAGATCGTGTTCCGCGCCATGAAGCATCCCCGCACACTGCTGGCCTTCGCGCTGTGTAACCTGGCTATGATGCTGCTGTTGTTTGGAGATGCAGGTACACAGCCTCAATCAGAGAATGAATATCTCAGTACCGTTGACGTTCAGCACTCTCTTTACACCTTTAGCACCCTTTCACAATTTTGCAGGCTGATATTTAAAGACGATATCGCAGACTGTGTTTCTGAAATCTTGGTTAATTCAATGCCAAAGAGCCCCAGCCATCCAAGGAACGTGAATCAAAAGTGGTGTCAGCAAGAGGCATAGATCCTCAAAAGCCCCCGCAAGTGCGAGCGCTCATGAGGATCTTTACCTCTTGCTTTTGGGTGGTGTTCATGTTTTTTTTTAGATAGCGAAGGGGTCAAACCTGTGCGATCACTCCTTTCTCTACGGTTTAACAGGATAGACATTCTTAACTCTTCGCAAGCTGTTGAACGAGAGGGACTAATCTTTTTTCTGTGAAAAAGGATTGGTCGCTCTGGTGTAACAGGATGCACAGGGAGATAAAAGAAATGTTCCCCTAGGTTTCATAGGATGAACCACGCGGGCCGTAATGTAGGAGATTCATTTATTGGGCGCAACTCTGTCTTGACCTTCGGAAGGGGGTGAGGGTGAAGGGTGGGGTGGAGTGGGGCTGGGGTGGTGGTGGGAAAGGGGGGGGGGGAGGGGGCATCATGGATTCACGACGATTTATTTTGCGATTCATGAATGACGAATTCTAATAATGACATTCATGTGTAGCGATGAACAGAGACGGCGGAGAATGAAGGTACCGATTTCATAACCTCTTTTCACTGGCCGAAACTCAAACAGTGCGGGTGAGGGGAGAGGGTTGGGGAGGGGGGGGGGGGAAGAGTTAACGTGTTATTTGGCTCTATGATGCATCTTCTTGTACTTCAGGTTACAGCCGGACCATGTCCATCTACCAGATGAGTCCCCCATTCTGCTGGAACTCTGTGGAGATCGGGTGGTTCAACAGCGAGTTCACCTTCACTCTCATCCTGTCCATTCCAACTTTGATGTTCCTCAAACGGTTCAACATTTCGGAACCGGCCATTGCCGGAATCGGCGTGGCGACCGAAGTGGTCGGCATGATCATTTACGCCGTCATCAATACCTCCAATTGGGTGTTTTATGTAGGTGCGTATATGTAGTGACATGTCGACATAGTAGCTGTCTGAATTGTCAATAAAAATGGTATGGAAACGGGGTAAAACAAGGAAAAGCGGAAAAAAGCAGGCTCCTAGGGCCATTTTGCATGAGTGCCCTTTAAATCCTGCGAAAGCCACTAAGCAAGGTGCTTCTGTAGCTTCTTCTTCCTCGATCGCTTCATCTAGACATCCACGCCTGTGGCCCTCGTGAATGCAGGTCCGCAAGGTCGCCGTGGAGTTTCTGCCGCAAGGGTGTCTCGTCCGGCCATGCGGTACATCTCAGAGCATCCTGAAGTGGGCAGTCTGGAGCAAGTGGGCAGCAGTCTTTGGGGCAGTGTCACAGGAGCACATCTCCGTCTGACCAGTTGTTATAGAGATGTGCTCTCAGCCTGTTGTGTCCTGTCCGCAGTCTGAACAAGGTGACTTGGTCTGCTCTGGGAAGAAGGTAGTAGCTGTCCATCTTGTTGTGATTGGGATGCTGCTGGAGCCATTTCCTTTCAGTAAGGGTCTTGATGATGGTCTTTTCATCTTGGTATGAGACCTGTTTGTCTTCCTGATCCAGCTGTCCGTCTTCTTTGGCAAGTAGGTCAGCTGTTTCGTTGCCGTGGACTCCGCAGTGGGAAAGAATCCACTGGAGTTTGAGGTCTACTTGAGCGTTCAGCTGAGACAGAGCGGAGATGAGCTCATTTTGTTCCTTCTTGGAGTTCCGCAGGGCCTGGAGCACAGAGAGGGCATCTGTGAAGGTGACAATATTTTGGTGTGCTTTTGGGAGGTTATTGCCGATTTCTGTTACTGCTTCTGTAGCGTGTAGCATCTTGTTTAGTGGCTTGAGGAGGGTTTATATCTTTGTTCGTGGAACTTAAGTTGGAACCCATTGCGAAAAAGGTCATTGGGCCGACGTCGGCCACCGTTTACTCGCGCAGAGCCGTGCGCGGGCCAACGGCGGCCTACGTCGGCCCGATGGCCTTTTGCGCACTGGGAAGGTGTAGACTGATGCTCCTGGTTTTTCTATTGTTTTGTTTTCTCTTGGTCCCGTGCCGCAGCTGCACCCTTCATTTCAAGTCTTCACACCCGGTGCTGTATATGCATTGCATAAGAGTCTGCTTGTCTCAGCCCTGTCAGTCCAGAAGACACGGGAGACTATTTTTTTGTAATGCAATGAAAATCTATCTTTTCACAAAAAATGGTCTGTCTTTGGTTTTCACAGGGCAGATCTTTTGTTTTTGTTTTTGGCCGTCAGTAGCGCTTTAGGAATCCCCTCAACAAAAAGCGCTACCGACAGCCAAAGGAGATAAAGGAACTTCTGATTTGTCCCACACATTCGCTGGTAAAATAACGTTCATCTGCAACGTCTTCTGCTGTTTGTGCAGGGGCTTATTTCCAGTCGTTGCCTTGCTCGTGACGGCGGTGACTATTTTGCAGTCTGACATTTCTAGACAGTAAAATAACAAAGAACTAATCGGAAAAAAACCTCTGGCATGATTTGTCAGTTTTTTTTATTATTAATAAGCCCTTCACTGCCAGTGGACCGTGTAGATAAAATCGTCTGTAATGCAACGCGAGCGAGCACCAGCCGTCCAAGGAACATGGATACAAAGTGGTGTCAGCAATAAGCATTGATCCCCCTGAGTCCCAGCAACCGCGGAAGCTCATGAAAATCTGTGTCTCTTGCAATTGTATTGTGCTCCTTATTTTTGGGCAGTAAAGGAGCTAAGACGGTTTTTGTCGCTATCTGATTATTTGCTTATTGTTTTTAGAAAGTATTCTCAATGACTGCTTTTGCCTATTTGTTTGTCCCCAGTTCCTGTGCTGATGTCTCCAGCAATGATGCCCTACGCTCTCACTCGTAGTATCATGTCACGACTAGCCGGACCTGCTGCTCACGGTAAACCTAGAATTTCTCTCTTGCATGCACCTTCTTCGTGTTCACCGCCCACGGCCCGTAGATAGAGCATATAAATAAATTAATTAATCAGCGCATTAAATAGGCGCTTTACCGAATTGAATATCGGCTCAAAGCGCCGCCGCAAACTGAACCCAACAAGCACGCTCACGTGAATCACGCGCATTCATTCACACTGCACATAAACACAGAACATTCACGTGGTGCTAAAGCATGTTCTTAATTAAACGAACTTTAGTTCGCGAACTCTAACGATCAAGAGTTCACGATCTCGGGCGAACCAGGTTGGTTCTTAATTGGACGATCTAAAGATACAGCGAACCTAGTTCGAAGTAGTTCACGAACCTCGGCAAATCATAGTTTGCTGTCGGAAAACGTTCGGTCAACGTGTTGAGCAAACCAAGGCGAACCTTTTCTCTGATTGGTCTAAACTTTTAACCTCTTCTGCATTGGAGATAAGAAGATAGTTACCGATACAAATAGTATGGCGGACGGCGATATTTCACTCGTGCGAAGAACAAGACCTATTTTTTATTGATTTTTTTTGTGGGAGGCACAACGCTGTTTGTGGGGTCGCTACTGCAAGGAGTACAAAAACAAACATCGTTTAAATCGCGAAGCGGCATAGCGGCAGCCATTTTGAACACCTTCGCAGATAGTAAGTACGCTGAATCAAGCACTTCAGTTAAGAAAGAGAACCATGGCAAACCTGGTTTTACTGAAGTTTGCCTAGGTTCGTTCAAACTCAATTAAGAAACACACCACTTGCTGAAGTTTGCCTAGGTTCGTTCAACATCAATTAAGAAACAAACCAAACGATCGCCGACCTTCTCCGATCTAGGTTTGCCTATCAAAAGTTCGTCCAATTAAGAACAGCTCTAAGGGCAAGCTCGACCGAGCTACTGAAGTTTTTGGAAATTAAAATCGTTTTATATTTGAAATTTGGTTAAGTGGGCTGAAATTGATACCAAAGTCAAGGGGAAGGAAGAGCCGGAGTACCCGGAGAAAGAACCCCCGACGGTCCGCCCGAATTAATGATGACACTTACTAGAGGAGAAAAGTCCGACGCCGGAACACGGTATCGAACTTCGCAGCCCTTAGCATTGGTGGCAGGCGCCTTAACCACTGCGCCACGTACTGGAATGTTTGTTAAAAAAACAAAATCTCCCCATTTTAACTCATTCGCGGCCAGCCGCATCCGGATGAGCGGCATAAGCCGCACATCCGGATGCGGCTGGCCGCGAATGAGTTAAAACTTTGTTCGCCCCAAAGGTGGTGTTGGAACTCACCATTGTTTATGATTTTACTGTTTTCTGTGCAAAACATACGGTGAATGTGCGCTGGGTCTGTGATATTGGACTTTACAACTTAAACCCGTAAGGTCCGAAATCACAGAGCAACATGCGAATATAAAACGAATGTAGTCGTCCTAGCAAGTTTTCGCCTATTTCGACCAGGTTAACCGTTCGCCTCGGCGAGGGTGTTTGAACACACCATGATGATGATTTGATTGTTTTCACGTCAGATCATACGATCATTGTACGCAAGTCTATGATACACATAGAAGAACTGAACGGAGAAAGAAACACGTTTAGAAATGGCAGTTACCACAAGTCTATGATACGCATAGAAGAACTTAATGGAGAAAGAAACACGTTTAGAAATGGCAGTTACCACAAGTCTATGATACGCATAGAAGAACTGAACGGAGAAAGAAACACGTTTAGAAATGGCAGTTACCACAAGTCTATGATACGCATAGAAGAACTCAACGGAGAAAGAAAGACGTTTAGAAATGGCAGTTACCACAAGTCTATGATACGCATAGAAGAACTTAATGGAGAAAGAAACACGTTTAGAAATGGCAGTTACCACAAGTCTATGATACGCATAGAAGAACTGAACGGAGAAAGAAACACGTTTAGAAATGGCAGTTACCACAAGTCTATGATACGCATAGAAGAACTTAATGGAGAAAGAAACACGTTTAGAAATGGCAGTTACCACAAGTCTATGCTACGCATAGAAGAACTGAATGGAGAAAGAAACACGTTTAGAAATGGCAGTTACCACAAGTCTATGATACGCATAGAAGAACTGAACGGAGAAAGAAACACGTTTAGAAATGGCAGTTACCACAAGTCTATGCTACGCATAGAAGAACTGAATGGAGAAAGAAACACGTTTAGAAATGGCAGTTACCACAAGTCTATGATACGCATAGAAGAACTTAATGGAGAAAGAAACACGTTTAGAAATGGCAGTTACCACAAGTCTATGCTACGCATAGAAGAACTGAATGGAGAAAGAAACACGTTTAGAAATGGCAGTTACCACAAGTCTATGATACGCATAGAAGAACTGAACGGAGAAAGAAACACGTTTAGAAATGGCAGTTACCACAAGTCTATGCTACGCATAGAAGAACTGAATGGAGAAAGAAACACGTTTAGAAATGGCAGTTACCACAAGTCTATGATACGCATAGAAGAACTTAATGGAGAAAGAAACACGTTTAGAAATGGCAGTTACCACAAGTCTATGATACGCATAGAAGAACTCAACGGAGAAAGAAAGACGTTTAGAAATGGCAGTTACCACAAGTCTATGATACGCATAGAAGAACTTAATGGAGAAAGAAACACGTTTAGAAATGGCAGTTACCACAAGTCTATGATACGCATAGAAGAACTGAACGGAGAAAGAAACACGTTTAGAAATGGCAGTTACCACAAGTCTATGATACGCATAGAAGAACTTAATGGAGAAAGAAACACGTTTAGAAATGGCAGTTACCACAAGTCTATGCTACGCATAGAAGAACTGAATGGAGAAAGAAACACGTTTAGAAATGGCAGTTACCACAAGTCTATGATACGCATAGAAGAACTCAACGGAGAAAGAAAGACGTTTAGAAATGGCAGTTACCACAAGTCTATGCTACGCATAGAAGAACTGAATGGAGAAAGAAACACGTTTAGAAATGGCAGTTACCACAAGTCTATGATACGCATAGAAGAACTTAATGGAGAAAGAAACACGTTTAGAAATGGCAGTTACCACAAGTCTATGATACGCATAGAAGAACTCAACGGAGAAAGAAAGACGTTTAGAAATGGCAGTTACCACAAGTCTATGCTACGCATAGAAGAACTGAATGGAGAAAGAAACACGTTTAGAAATGGCAGTTACCACAAGTCTATGATACGCATAGAAGAACTTAATGGAGAAAGAAACACGTTTAGAAATGGCAGTTACCACAAGTCTATGATACGCATAGAAGAACTCAACGGAGAAAGAAAGACGTTTAGAAATGGCAGTTACCACAAGTCTATGATACGCATAGAAGAACTCAACGGAGAAAGAAACACGTTTAGAAATGGCAGTTACCACAAGTCTATGATACGCATAGAAGAACTGAACGGAGAAAGAAACACGTTTAGAAATGGCAGTTACCACAAGTCTATGATACGCATAGAAGAACTGAACGGAGAAAGAAACACGTTTAGAAATGGCAGTTACCACAAGTCTATGATACGCATAGAAGAACTTAATGGAGAAAGAAACACGTTTAGAAATGGCAGTTACCACAAGTCTATGCTACGCATAGAAGAACTGAATGGAGAAAGAAACACGTTTAGAAATGGCAGTTACCACAAGTCTATGCTACGCATAGAAGAACTGAATGGAGAAAGAAACACGTTTAGAAATAACAGTTACCACACAGTCACCTTTTTGGTCGGGATTTGTGATGATTTGCAGACCAGCACACAATACCGACCCGAACAAAAAATGGTATTAACCCTTTCACTGTCGGAACGCCAAGAGCTATACCCAAATGCAAGAGGCATAGATCCACATCAGCCCCTGCAGTTCCGGGGACTCATGCGGATCTATGCCTCTTGCTGATCACACTGTGTACGAGCGTTCCTTGAACGAGTTAGGTTATTCGTCGTTGAATTAACGCCGATCTCAGAAGCATAGACTGCAAGCAGCGGCAGGAAGGTGTTCAAATAGCTTCTCCATAATTCGTGCAGGTTCTATGTTCGCCCTGGCGATGCTGTTCGAACAAACCATGTTCATGATTGGGGGACTGACCGGCAGTGGGATGTACCAGGCCACCGTGGCCAACCTGCACTCCGGCATCTTCCTCTATTTGGCGGCGGTGTATACAGCGGGGGCTCTAGTCTACTTGTGAGTGTTGTACTGATTAACCCATTCAGGTCTGACGCGCTATAACAGGAGATGGGTCGACCATGACAATTCAAGGGTAGTGCCAGAATAGCTTGGCGCCTGTCGGCGCCAAGCTAATCTGGCGCTGCCCTTGAATTATCATGGTCGATCCATCTCTTGCAACTGGTGCATAGTCATTAGATGACACCTCCAAAATTTGGGAAATAGGGCCGTCGGGCTGAATGAGTTAATATTGAAGTGAGTCACCCACTTAAGAAAGAAGAATCGTAAATATATATGCAGAAAACTTTAATAATTGTAAGAGCTGTTCTTAATTAGACGAACTATTGATGGGCAAACCTAAATCGGAGAAGATCGGCTATCTATTGGTTTATTTCTTAATTGAGGTTGAACGAACCTAGGCGAACTTCAGCAAACCATGTTTGCCATGGTTCACTTTCTTAACTGAAGTGCTGGATTCGGCGTACTTACTGTCTGCGAAGGTGTTCAAAATGGCTGCCGCTATGCCGCTTCGCGATTTGGACGATTTTTATTTTTGTACTTCTTGCAGTAGCGATCCCACAAACAGCGTTGCGCCTCCCACAAATCAATAAAAAATAGAGTGAAATATCGCCGTCCGCCATAGTTGTTTGAATCGGTGACTATCTTCTTATCTCCAACGCAGAAGAGGTCAAAAGTTTTGACCAATCAGAGAAAAGGTTCGCTTTGAATCGCTCAACACGTTGAGCGAACTTTTTCCGACAGCGAAATATGATTTGCCGAGGTTCGTGAACTACTTCGAACTAGGTTCGCCGTATCTTTAGATCGTCCAATTAAGAACCAACCTGGTTCGCCCGAGATCGTGAATTCTAGATCGTCAGAGTCCGCGAACTAAAGTTCGTTTAATTAAGAACATGCTTTAGCCGAAGATCGAGGTAAAAGTTTCGTTTATGCCTTTGTTGGATTCAGTGGTATTGAGGTAATTTACATAGTACACATGTATTACAAATAGAATATAAATTAAATTTGAATGGGATGAAACGGACATCAATACTAATACTAATACTAATGCCATTTTAGTATGGCACGAGTTTCACGTGCACAAAAGAGAAACATGTGCTATAATATACCTTGTGAGCTGCCCTTTCAGCATGACAAATCTGCGATGACAGTATAGATAAACAGGCGAAAAAATACCCGTAACCGTAATTTTATTTTCCCCGGCCGATGTCAACCTGATCTAGGTCAGCTCAGGGCCCACGTCAGCCGAGGATCTTTTGCTTCCAGTGAAGGCTCTGTCCTTGACCTTTCAGGTCATTCGATCTTTCGCTGTTGAATCCAGAAGTCATTGACTGACTTTTCTTTCCTCATTTTACTCTACATTATAGTTTGGAAGGATTTATGGAGCGCCGCTACCCGCCGCTACAGCCAGCTGAGCTGCACGTATATGCACCATCGAACACAGCCGCAGTTATCAGCCCAGATCTTCAGAACGACGCATCGACTGGCCAGACAATATGACTTGAAACTGTGGTAAAGCTCAAGAACAGTAGCCCCATGTTAGCAATGCAAGCATCATCTGTTTGCAAGATGCATACTCATGAGTTGCCCAGTGTCCTGGGCTCACATTCCGTTAAGTACGTTATGTAGCAAACGTAGAATGACTCTTGAGGAGACTGGTCTGTACATGGTGATCTGGAATTCAAAGGCCAATTTTTTTCCTTTTCCTCTCCTAACTGTGATTTTGTTTTTGAAATTCCATTCAACGACCAAAAGCCAGCACCGTCCAAGAAACATTACCACATTTTGGTCTCAGCAAGAAGCATAGATACTCATGCGCCCCGCAGTCGCGGGGTCATGAGGATCTGTGTCTCTTGCATTTGGATCTTGTTCAATTTTTTTTGTCATCAGTGAAAGGGTTTATTCTCAGTACCCCATGGACGGTAAAACTCTGCGTGTAGCTGTACTAGTCAGAGATCAAAAGTGACAAAATATGGACTTCAAAATCATTTCTGTGGATCAGTGAGTCGACAATTTATCCAAAGGAAATTCTACACTGCGACTGCATACATTATAACTAAAGCAGTTAGAGAGCACTGGCATTTACCTTCCCGGTCACTAAAAACCTCCCTTCTGCAAATACACCCTTACTCCTCTTTTTATTCTTTCTCAAGATTTAGCCCATTCACTGCTGAAGAAAAAAGTGAACACGATCCGAATGCAAGAGACATAGATCCTCATGAGCCCCGCGACAGCGGGGGCTCATGAAGATCTATGTCTCTTGCTGAGACCTATTTGTATCCATTTTCTTGGACGGTGTTGACGTACAGTGGCAGTGAAGGGGTTAGCATTACATGATATTCAACGTAGCAGTGCTGATAAATGTAATGTAGAAAGAAAAGAATATGGATGCTGAATTAGTTTTGATCTGTCATTTCAGCACAGCAGACATGACTCTAGATTGTATTCTCTGTATTAGCTGTTGTGCATGTTTCTCGTGCAAATGTGAGTTATTAGAACCATAGCACATCAATAGTTTGCACCAAAAGGAATGTCATCAGACAAGTTATTTTACACTGTTACGCAGGACTTTCATGCAAGCGTGTGTTATTGTTTGAATGAAAGAAGCAGATTACATTGCATGAGAGATTTTGTACCATAAGGCTTTTTATACAAGGTGTACCTAGCAAAACTATCTTAACTCATTCAGTCCGACCCACGTATTTCCCAAATTTGGGAGGTGTCATCTAAGGACTATGCACCAGTTGCAGGAGATGGATCGACCATGATAATTCAAGGGCAGCGCCAGATTAGCTTGGCGCCGATAGGCGCCAAGCTAATCTGGCACTACCCTTGAATTATCATGGTAGATCCATCTCCTGCGATAGTGCGTCAGGGTTGAATGGGTTAATGCAATTGCGGCTTTGGGCTTTCACGCATGCGTGTGGTATTTGAAGAAAAGCGAGATATTACGATACATTACATCAGTGACTTGTTACCATATGCTGGTTGTCAATGCATGCAAAGTGCAGTGAATTTTGTTTTGTGTGCAATATGTCTTGAAGATTGTTCTTACTTTTTTAACGTTCGTACGTTCTTACCTTGTATGACACTTTACCATCAGGACCACTGACTTTTGAAAGTTTAGTCAAGCAGTAGCCTGCTAAATAATTCCGTAAGTCGTGACACGCATACGGATCATGCCGATCTAGCCAACAGGATGTGAACATGTATACATGCTTTCGTGCATATACATGTAAATTTGCATTTTTACTGTGGACAAGACCTTGATCAGACGACAAACAACGAAACAAAAAGCCTATTTAAGTGTCACATGACGGGAAAGGCCAATCTTAAATTACGGTTTGGCACCACTGTTTTACCGATCATCATAAACAGAGGCTGTCATTAAATCGACAACAATGGACGTGGAAAGAAATAAAAGCTGTTTACCCCTTTGCTGCCAGGGAAATTAAATTATGCTATAAACAATGGCAACTGGAACGCCGAGTAAGCTCATCCGTCCGAGAAACACAGACACAAATGGGACTGTCAAGAGGCAAAGAACGTCGTTAAATAACCCTTTGCGTGTCAGTAGCGGTTTTAGTCGCCATGATTCCTACAGGAATCATCGCGACTGAAACCGCTACCGACACGCGAAAGGGTTAATGAATCTTATGGTCTTCAGGGACATTGAGCAGCCCCGCCCCACTCCCTTTCACTAGCAAGATTCAAAGAGCTTCATGAGCCCCCGCAGCTGCGTGGGCACATGAGGCTCTTTGCCTCTTGCAGTTAGGTGGTGTTTGCGTTTGTCTTGCACCGATAAAGTTAACTAATCGATTATAGATACAATAGAAAAATCGGCTGATTCGTTCTTTAGTGGATGTAAAATGTACGTTGTTAAATACACATTCCCGAACAGTTTTGAGTTAAGTCATTTGAAGCACGAAATTGCCAGTGATGCTAGAGATTATCCGCTAAGATTGTCACTAAGACGATATTCCCTACAATCATACAATGTGGGACAGTGCGATGCGAAAACATTGGCACTGTTTTTTGTGGTTTTTTTCACGGCGGTAACGGGGAAATGCTGTGTAAAAAAAAACCAACTGGGCTACCGTTTTTTACATTTCTTAATTTTTTAATATTTGTCATTTAAGACAGTAAATCCAGAAACTGACAATATTAATATCATCTGCATGTTAACAAATTTGAAGTGGGGGACTTCAGCTTTAACAGTTAGAAAAAAGTTTAAAACTGTATATAAACAATATCTTTTTGTTTTGTCAAGGGCTGTGCAATTAATTGTACATTGAATTGTTCAACTATTTACCACCAGCATAGGACAAACAACATGGCTAAGAAATGTTTTTATCAGGAGGTATAGATCCTCATGAGCCCCCGCAACTGCGGCGGCTCATGAGGATCAATACCTCTTGCAGTTGAGTGGTATCTTTTTTTCTCGGCAGTGACGGGGTTAAGTGAACGTGAAAGACCGAAGACGTATTCCATGAGCACCATAAAAAGCAGATAAAAAGCCGCAGTTATAATCACTAATAGCATGTCAGTTGAAAGGTCCTGGTAAATCAAAGTGGCACAGTTGGAGTGCGCCTGAGTTGATCAGTGTTCAGGTCGTATTCCATAGGCAATAGATTTCCCTGTCCCCTATAACCCGCCCGTCAGGGCCGTCCATTATCACTTCGGTGCCGTGGACGTTAAACCCCGAACTAACCAACCAGTTATAATCACTGTTCATCGTCCCTGATTCAGGCCCCCACTATCTGCAAGAGGCATAGATTCTTATGGGCTCATTCAGCTTCAGCCTCTAGTTGACCACGATCTCAGTTCTTCTGTATCTCAGCGTGAGGGTATTATTCAGGGCGGAAGCGCACGATTCATTGCCCCTTTCATGAAAGACAGATTCACACGAGGCCCTGCAATTGCAAGGTTTATGAGTATTTGTATCTCTTGCTGCTCAACAAGTTCAGCACCAGATGTTCTTTAGCCCCTTCACTGCCGAGAAAAGGTAAACAGGTTCTGATTGTATGAGGCACAGACCCTCATGAGCACCCCGCGACTGCTTGATCCGATGAGGATCTATGCCTCCCCTTGAGACAAAAGCGTATGCATGTTTCGTGCACGGAAGTGGCTTTTTGGTTGTTGAACGAAAACTTGAGGAACGAAACATTGGTCCAGTTGCAGGGAAGGGGTTAAACTGAGAGTTGAAACGCGCCACTGTGCCCTCACCATCTGAATAGACATGGAGTCACATGAGCACGTGCATCTGCAAGGACACACGAAAATCCTTGCCTCTTGCTGACCAGGGTGACTACAACTGTTCCTCAATTTGAGGGTGTTCCTTGTGTTTTAGCAGACGACATAGTCGTATCACGCTAAAATGGTTTGGATCTTCCACGTACAGTCACATTTCACAGTGACCTCAGCGCGTCGACACAACTCACTGTCGTTTGACTGCGGGAGGAAAGTACGGTTATGCAGTATTTACTGCGTCGTGTATATGCAGATAATGTGTCTGATGGTCTGAGATTTTGGACCTTGCGTCTTGTGACAGAACGTCTGAGGTTTAGCAGGCCAGTCGGTGTTCTGTTGGCGATAGGTACCACCTCCCAGTTGCAGGAAACTTTTCGAGGCCAGTAATTGCCAACCAACTGTTTCTCTGCATAACAGCGAGACTGATTTTTTTTGCGTGAGGCTAAAAATAGCTGAAAACAAAGTAGTTCGAATTATGACAGGTAGGCACTGGCTTTTGATAATTACGTGCAACTCGACCCAGTTCTCCTACAGTGTTTAAAACTTTCAAATTTCGCATGGATTTAAAACAAACCTTTTATTAGTTTATGTTGATCGCCTGCTTCTTGGTCGTGATGACTAATGCAAAGACTAATTCTACGACATGTGCCTAGCAATCTGAAATTTCCCTGTTTCTAGACTTTGTTGGACATCCTATACAAACCACAATGATGGCAGACTATAAGCGCATCGTCGCGTCTGAGTATTCAAAATGGAACGGTTTGGCCACTTCATTATTGTCGGTTAGCGGCAACTCCTCTGGTAAAATTGACTTACCAGATGTACGTCCTTTACACAAAAGTGAAGATGACGAGTTTGAGGTATTAATGAACAATGTGCGCCCACTTATATACGCAGGTGTCTTACCCCTAGCAGCGTTTGGGATCATTGGCAACGTTGTAGCGTTGTGGGGCTGGAGTGCTAAAAAAATCTTCAACGCTACCATCTTCCTGTTTAAATGTCTGGCGATGTGGGATATTGCTTTCCTGGTGATGGTGTGTATATGGCTGGTGACTGATTTCAACCATGGTAACGGCAACGTGCGGTTAGCTCTCAGATTCCTTGTGTACTCTCTCATGGGATTGTCGGTCCATACTACACTTCTGGTGACAATTGTGCGTTGGCTTGCCATTTTTAGACCACTCCGTGCAAGAATCCTGCTGACACGCAGGAGAACCTTGATAGCGTGTTTCGTCGTGATGTTTTGGTGTCTGTCACTTGAAACTGTGAGATTTTCATTGGAGGTAACGGGAGACTATTACACAGAGATGATTTCTTACTGTATAATACGCAGTGTGACATCAGTTCTACCCTGGTTTTTCATGTGTGGACTCAACGTCAGTCTTGCCAAGAAAGTACGGAGCGCAAGCTTTTCTGACAACGATTCTGTACACAGATCAAAGCTGTCAGCATCAAAAAGTATCACAAGAGCAGTTATAGTCATGACTCTAACATCCATGCTTGCTTACCCTATTTTCGTCTCAGCCGAGATACAAGAAATAATTTCGTGCTTCCACACATACGCCGTATACGAATGTAAGTTGAAAACAGGGTTGGCGATACACGGTACAGGGACCGCTCTTCGCATGATAAATTCAAGCGTGAATATCATATTCTACAACTGCTTCGCATCAAAATTTCGAGAACTCTTAAGGAAAAGGAGGAGGCACTGTTTGTACTTTTGGAAAAAGAGATTTGCCTCAAGTGACAGTAACACGATGAACAGCAGTTTCAGTTCGAACGGACTGAGGCCTTCAGTGGGAACCGTGACAGAGATGCTGGAGCAAAGAGAATCGATCGTATAAATCTAACCCGTTTATTGTCGAGAAAATCTGAACAACATCGAACTGCAAGAGGTATAGATCCTCATGAGCCCCCGCAGTTGCGGGGGCTCATGAGGATCTATACCTCTTGCTGACACTACTTCGAATCCATGTTCCTCGGACAGCTATGACTTTTTGTTCTAGAATCAACGAAGATTGCAGAGACAAAATCTGCGTCAGCTGATACTGAACGGGTGAAGTTAAACCTTTGACCCTCTTGTGGATGCATTCCGTGGGCAGTACCAGTTTCTGCACGCACAAGGGGGTTAAACGTCTTACTGTCGGTAGGGCTTTTTGTCCAGGTGACTCCAGCAGGAATCACCTCGACAAAAAGCGCAACCGACAGCCAAAGGGTTAATAAGAGTTAGACTCAGATCAGACGAGGGTAGCTTAGACTATCAAGAAGGTCAGTGAATGCGGTCTTGTTTGCAATCACATCAAGGACAGTACGTGGGTTTGATGTACTCAGTGTGCGGTCGTCGCTGGCGTAAACACACTCGATTTCCATCCGCCTCCGTCCCCAAGAGGCATAGCCCGTGTGACTGCCAGTTTTCATGAGGATCTATGTCTCTCTAACCCGTACAGTGCCGAGAAAAATTGAACACCACCCACCTACAAGAGGTATAGATTGCGGGGGCTCATGAGGATCTATGCCTCTTGCTGACACCACTTTAAATCCGTGTTCCTGTGACATCTAGAGTTTTTGTGTCTTGAATTAACGAAGAATGCAGAAACACAATCTGCGTCAAGCGGCATCAGGCTCATACACTGACCTAGATTATTGTATGTCTGTCAGCTAGAGACATAGCCTGATTCTCATGAGCTCTGGGATAATAAGAACCTATGTCTCTTGCAGATGGGCTGGGACGGATAAAGGACCTTCATAATTATCGCGTCTTTGATCTGAGTCTGATGTTAAGAATCGTGAGGTTTCATTTGCATCGAACGACTGGCAATGGCGAACGAGAAAGAAATCTCGGCGTATTGACAACACTGCAAACATCTCCAAGAGGCATAGATCCTCATCAGCCCTCCGGGCTCAAGAGGATCTGTGCCTCTTGGAGATGATTGGAGTGTTGCCTATGCTTATGGAACAACCTGCATGGTTATGTCCATTGTGATTTCGCTCTCGTTCGTTGATGGTTGTTGTTCGTTTCAAACGAAACCACAGTATTAACTCACATACCCGTTCGCGTACGTCACAATAACAGGGGCGGCTCCGATTGATCGGAATTACCTTCTAGATCCTACGTAGTTGATCCAAGTTGCAACTGGTCACGTGTACCGATAGTGGGTATAGTGATTCACTGTTATTTCTGCTATGATACACACAATGATAAAGAGACAGAGGAGAAAGACAGACGGACGGACTGAAACATACTGGGTTGTTTAATCTGATTCTCAATTAAATGGTTTCTGTTACGCCCCAAGCTGTGGTACACCCCAACCAATACACAAGTACCTTTCCGGTCTTGAGTAGTCTCGTAACGGCGGCATGCCCCTTGGTGATAGCATTTGGGACGGCGCCATTTACAACTTGTACAGATCTTGATCTACATCTGTAATAGTAAATGACGTTTTAATGGATCTTAGTTGTAACTAAGATCCATTAAAACGTCATTTATTGTGCCAGATGTAGATCAAGATATGTACAAGTGAAAGCTGTTTCAATTCAGCGGTAAGCATTGAATTTTTTTTCTCATAGTCCGAAATGACTTCGTAACGACAAAACATTACGTCGTCGCTTTTCTTCTTATTTTAAACAAACTGATCTTTAAAACGGGCAAATATGCAAGATATTTTTTACAACTGAATATTTTGCACGTGAGTAATTAGCCCCTAAGTCTGCACGTGGTGACACCCCAAATATCTCCACTGGCCACGTGATAAATTCGAGACCGGGAGACCCTCTGTGTACATGTTGGGGCATGCTCTTGATTGGAGTGTAACAATTTCAAACAAACAATTGTTATACCGACATTATTTAAGTTGGTTAAAGTGGCTGTGCCTGTGTGAATGTGAATGTGTGTGTGTGTGTCTGTGTGTGTGTGTGCGTGCGTGCGTATGTATGTGTGTCTGTGTATTCATGCTTGCGTGCGAGCGTGTATGTGTATCAGTCTGCCATTTGTTACATTTTAAAGTTACTACAAGAACTAAATAAGCACGGTGTAAAACCCACACCCCTCCGGCTCCCGCCACGCCACACAGCACAACCCAGCATACTCATTCACTTCGTAAAGAGGGATGCACCTTTTACGATGTCAAATGTCCCGCTGAGCGACATAAGGCCTACTTGTCTCAGTTCTTAATGGGTCAATTAGCATATGATATAAACCTAATACATGTCAAGATTGTCACACGTTGCGCGTTAAATGACTGACCGTTGACATCAGGATGAAATTGACCACAGCAGTCAGTGACGTGGTAATGCCGGGTCAGCTGTGCGTCATTACTCGGCGCCGAACTAATCTGACACCACACATGACTTATCATATAAATTTATTTTTTACTCATTAAATTTGAGACGTACCACATACTCGTCTGGCTTGTTTCGAATTAGTTGAGGTCGATAACTCACTCGTTGTAAGTCAGTTTGGGTGCATATTACCTCCCCTTAACCCCACCCCCCCACCCCCCCCACCCCCCCACCACCACCACCACAACTACCACCACCAGCAAAGATATGCCTTATTTTCTGTAAAGGCATGAAACGCAGTCTAAGGTGCAGTTTTAGTACATTTCTAGAGCAAATGTCAAACATACGCACACAGTTACACATACACATACACACACGCACGCACACACACACACACACACACCCGCACGCATGCACGCACGCACGAACACACACACACACGCGAACATCTCAGTTATAGGCATCACTGGGTATTTTTCTTAACTTCGACCCAGCTCAAGGCATATTATAGACACCGAGCATTTTAGCACTTTTGTGCTAAGATGCTCTTGTTGATTAGACTTGTGTTATCATTCAGTGTCCCACAAAACTTTACAAATAGTTGTTGAGTCTCTTTCTCGGCTGGCGCCAACTACTCTGGCAGACCGAAGAATAGAGTCTACTGACCTGGGGAATAAGTCACATCGGTCGACCAAACTCTAGAGGCTTTTTGTTTCTAATTCATATAATAGTAATAATAATAATACCGTTATTATATATCATATATCAGAAAAGTGCTGTTTGCCGATCTGTTACTTTAAAACAAACCGCTCTATGTGTATAATGTGCAAAATACTGAGTGGGGTGGGTTATCAGAAAACCGCATTCAGTGTACCAATCCAGTAAGCAAAGGGCTATCGGGCGGAAGTCGGCTGCAGTGGGTCCGCGCACAGTCGTGCGCAAACCCACTGCGGCCGACTTCCGTCCGATGACCTTTACATACTGGGAACAATCAAACCAAGGAACATTGCAACAACCATCACGCGATACAAACTGCGAAGAAAAAGAATGAAGTCTAACAAATGATTCGTTCACGAAGTCAACCACACATATTCACATAAGTTATTATTTAGCCCTTTGGCCTCTGTAGTGCTTTTTTCTTCGAGGGGATTTCTATAGGAATCTCCTCGGCAAAAACGCTACCAACAGCCGCAGGGTTGGCCTTCTTCCATTTTTGAGCGATTGCATCTTGTCACCGCGGTTTACAGTTACGCGATGTACACATGCTGTATTTTTCTGCTTTTTCACATCGAGAAGTTTGACAGTTTGAAAGATTAATTCTTTCGTGTACACATGAACCAAACAGATGAGGCAAGCGCTGAGTAATTAATTCCCCTTCGTACGTGTTCACTCGCATAGTTCTATGGACACATGTCAAGTTCTTACGCGTGAGTGTTCATTTGTGACTGATTTTTCATTCTCGACATTAACCCGTTCATTTCCGGGTGCAGTTAGACGCAGACTGTGTTTCTGCGTTTCGTACTTGTTCGCTTTTACGTGTTGACATTTTACTGTCATTGATCCTGCTACTGATGTCATTGTCGTTTCTGTGTTGGTTGGCGTTCATCGTGTCCCGCCCATGAAAGGTTAATCAACCCCTTGATTGCTACTGGCAATACAGCTCGGTTGGAAAAGGCGCATAGTTACGGTATTGTCCGTAGCAGACGAGGGGTTAATTACTTCTAGGCATAAGCCGTCATTAAAAGATCCGGCACCACATAAAAGGAAGAAAAAATCAGACAAAAAACAACTAAAAAAAAGACCAACAAAAAAACAACCAAGATGAGGATTTTATCCCAAAGTCTACCGTATTGTTTGGACCTCTCGTGGGTTTATCTTTTAGGAACATTCAGAGTTGTTCATATTTTTAGGCTTATTATGCTGATCCATTTCCCTCCTCTCTAAGCCAACCTCTGATCTACACACACGTCGGCGCACACAAATAAGGACGGACACACGGCGCTCCCCGCCATTAGTACGCTCTAATCCATCTCCTTCTAATCTAACCCACCCTCTGATCCACACACACTGGCACACAAAAATAACGGACACACGCGATTCCCTCTATTCGTAAGCTCTGTGCCCTTGCGTAGCATAACTATTCTGTAGAAGAATAATAGCACGAGCAGCGAAATGACTTCACTTCAAGTTTCACGTCATGGCATGTTCGCCGTGTTGATAGTGACGACTCGATGTTATACGACACTCATCGCAGTACTAACATTTGACGTATTAGAGGATCAAACTTTGCAATTTTCTTGCTGATTTTCACACCTAGGGCTTACAGTTCACAATTTGACCTAATCCTACCGCAGAGCCGGGACAAACAGCAGGCTTATGCAAACACTGTTTATGAAAAATCATGCGGGTATTAATGAGAAGATTCGTTCTTTTCGTAAAATAAAAATTAAAGTTATGTTAGTTGTTTTACAAATGACTCCGAAAAAGTGGTGCAGAAAATTGTCTGATTTTCACACCTAGGGCTTTAAGGTCACAATTGACCTAATCGTACCCGACAGCCGAGACAAACTGTAGGTTTATGTAAATACAGTATATAAAAAAAATCATGCAATTATTAATGAGAAGGTTGCTTTATTGTAAAAAAAAGAAAAAAGATTCAATTGTTTTCAGATTAATGCCAAGTTCCCAACTAATTCGTGAAATTAATCCCAAAAACGTGAAAATATTTTTTTCAAAAAATATCATTATCACTCGAAAGGTTCTAGAGGTACAATGCTGGTTAACAAACTCATTCAATATCTCCCTTTTATCTAGTTATATGCAAAATATCTAGTGAAAAT
This sequence comes from Semisulcospira habei, assembly GCA_036245525.1. Taxonomy (NCBI): domain Eukaryota; kingdom Metazoa; phylum Mollusca; class Gastropoda; family Semisulcospiridae; genus Semisulcospira; species Semisulcospira habei. The sequence continues at coordinate 131,602,689 of BTPG01000008.1, forward strand.
AAGAAAAATTACGGACTCCAGTGTAGATCAACCGGTTTTTGTAAAATGGCCATTTTCTCGCCAATGAACATCTTAATAAAAAATAAAAAATACTACCTCTAGATTATTGTTTTAGGGACAATATCCTAAAATTTCAATAGATACTGTTATTGCCATTTGCCTTAAAAACATAAAGCATAGGAATGTGTGTTGGTGTCGTTACAATTGCAAACATCACAGTCAACAATAAAAAAAAAAAAAACTAATACTCTATCACACAATGCCCTACACACACCGTGAAAACTTTAAAACTAAACAACTAATCTCACAAACCAATACGTATCCACTAGCACACCCACGCTCATCTACCACACACACACACACACACAACACACACGCCTATTAATCTAGGAAATCTAAATTAATATTGTTTAAAAATGAAAACAGAATATCTTAGAATAAATGTCACTAATTTAGTGATCACAGTCGGGTGTAAAACTGGTTAATATATATCATAAGACTAGGCTAATACTGATATTCACTATTCTCTCAACCGTTGGGGTCGCGCCCTGCCGGGGGAGGAGACTCATGGAGTCAACTCGACCAAAAGCACCACTGACCAACAGCCAAAGGGATAGCACAAGGGTTGGGCGAAGTGCTCTGTAGACCGGCCACACGATTCCATGCACATACGCACTCTCACTGTCATTCACGCAAACATCAGTCCTCGGCAATGAAACTCTATGATCGGTCTTTATGAGCACATCATCGCACGCTTAGTGACACTGAAAGGCCGGCTCGGACAGCACTAGGATAAAAACTGTTCAGTACTAAAACGGTTTGTCCGTGCTTTGAGAGCAGAGTAGCGGCGACCAGACGGAAGCAGGTTAATGAGACAGGGTTAACTGGGTGTGTAGTGTCGCGAGCCCTGCACGTCTAAGCAGCCGCTGTTGGTATACACTGTCAAGACTTGGCATGTCTTTGCGGACTATTTTGGATGCCGTCCTGACGACACCGTTCAGTCTGTGTTTATCCCGTGCAGACGCACTGCCATATCAGACCGCGATCGAGAATGTCAACACACTCTCGATCGCGACCCGGTAGAAGTGCTCCATACCAGTTCTGCTCATACCAAAAGCCCTCAGCCTTCTAAAAAAAATAGAGGCGCTGCTGTGCTTTCTTTACAATGTTCTCTTAGTCTAGCAGCTGCCCTTCATAGACGATCAGCCGTTTACGAGATAGTGATTTTCTAGAGAGTAACAAAGGTTTGGGTATATCAAAATGAAGTCTAGTATGAATAAAAGCAGTGCGCACTCGTTTTAAACCGCCGGAGGATGGAGACATTTTTCTGTAGCACATTTTGTTTCTAGTATGGCTGCAGACGAAAACAGGACCGTCGCGGCCATGTTTACAGGGGATCAGTAGTTTACACGGGTCTCATTGTTCCTGTATTCAGTGGTAGTATGCACTATATGTCACTTAAAAGGATTTCATTTTTTAAAGTAATATTTTCACACTTAGAAATATTAAGAGAAGAAACAATTACGAAAACGCTTGCCTTGAACTCAAAATTAATATCGTTTCTCAACAATAAGGTATCCCAAAATCACGTGATCAAAACATCACGTGATGCCACGACCTCCGCGGACGTGAATTTCGGTGTGCCGACGGGTTCTTTTTGATTTGTTCTACATAAGCTTGTTTGTTTAAAAAAAAAAAGCAAACGTGTAAAGTTGCTGTGTGCATTTTTACGGCTTGATAAAGGTTTGTCGCGTTTATTTCCATTCACTTTACCATCGCTTTGCCCGTTTCATTTCGACAACACAGCACCAAAACAAAACGCAACCCACAACACAAACGCTATCTTCAAAACCTATGCTGCATTCTGTAAAAGAAAAAGAGTGCCACACCACTTGGTTTTAACTGTCATGGCTGAGCAAAGTTTCGGAACTTGATTAATTATTTTATGCAGCAGTAACATTTATTTTAATCAGTTGCACTGACAAGCTATGTTGTGATGTGCGATCACTGCCAGTGCCAATTATGCAGTCTCAGTGATCACTGATGGTACAGTACACTTCACACTGAAAAAAAATACACAGCACAATGTGAACACGCTTGGAAGTTCATGAATGCTTTGTTTAAAATTGAACCCTATCTTGCTAGCAGTAGCCTACTGCACAAAAGAGGAATTTATTTTGCTGCTGTGTTATTTGCAGTTTGTCTGCATATAGACATTTGCAGTTCGCTGCAAGGATTCTTAGCAGCTGACATTAGCACTGACATATATATTGGGATTAAAACGTGAAGTGATCAGTGGTAGCAACATCCATAATGTATGTGTGCATTTGGCCACTGGTACTGTTTACAAAGGTGCTGTTTACAGAACTAGTGGCTGAGTATGCATATTATTATTAGTACTGTTATTGTTATCAGGTGTGGCCTTATCTCTAAGTTTTGGTGCCCCTGTGCATGAGGCCAACAGTACTTTTCACAGAACTGATGGCTGCATGTGCAGTGTGGTTAACTGTACACGTGAAATTTGTAGGTGGGCAGCTAAAATACAGGCAGTCAATACAAGCCACTTGCTTAACCTGAAGTCTCTCTATATAGATTTTACAGTCCACTAATGCCCATCAGTATACAATTGTGCATGTCTTTTGTGTGTGTTCTGTGGTTTTGTATGTGGGCTGGGGTTGAAAGTGGGGCGGTATGGCACCTATTACCGTGTATGTACAAAACCTACATTACAAACAAACATAAATTAATAATTTTAATAAATAGTTATTTGGGTTTAACGCCGCGCGGTAGACTACGGCCATCTCACGGCAGTTAAATAAATAAGATAAAGTAAGTCAAAGATACCTTGGACATAAGAATGCTAAGTAAAATATAGATTATGATCATGCACAGATGTACATTGGTGGATGTTCTGCGGTTTTGTGTGTGTAACTGGATTGGGGTTGGGAGCGAACGATACTGCACCTATGACCACGTACGTGTATAAGACATAAGACATTTATTCACCAAGTAAAACGTTACAATGATTTTTGTGTGGCATGGCGACAGTAAAATATGTCCTCACTTGTAGGGCATTCATCATGTCATACACTTAGTTGGCGATCATCCTATATACAGCACTAAAAGATAGATAAACACAATATTAAACACAAATCAGTCATATGTCACAAATCATGGAATCACGTTGTTCCGTGCATGGTGATGTATTGAGGACAGCTTCTGGAAAAAAAAATGCATCTGAATCGAGAGTTTCTGGCTTTAAAAGCACGAAACCGCCGGCCAGAGGGCAGAAGCTCGAAGAGATGATTGGCTGGGTGTGACAGATCTGACTGAATAGTACTGGTGGCCACATGCACAGGGGCACCATGGTGTATGTTCTTGAGCTGTATGCTGATGTGTATGTACAAAACCTACATTACAAACAAACAAAATAAATACATAATTTAAATAAATAAGATAAAGTAAGGCTAAGGTACCTGGGACATATGCATGCTAGGTAAAGGATAGATTAAAAATTATGAACATACACAGATGTGCATGTCCTTCCTTTGGTAGGTGTTCTGCGGTTTTATGTGTGTATTTAGGTAAGGGTTAGGAGCAGGCAGTATGACACCTATTATAATCTATATATGTGTATATTTTCTTGTTTGCTGATGTGTATGTACAAAACCTTCATTACAAGCAAACAAAATAAATAAATAATTTAATATATAGTTATTTGGGTTTAATGTCGAGCAGGCGACCAATGCCATCTCATGGCGGTTAAATAAAAAAGATAAAGTAAGTCAAGATACCTGGGACATATGAATGCTCAGTAAAGGATAGATTATGAACATGCACAGATGTAAGTGTCGTTTGGTGGGTGTTCTCTGGTTGTGGAGTGGGGTTGGGAGTGGGCAGTATTACCATATATGTGTATGTGAACATCAGCATAATGTACAAAACCTACTTTTCAAACAAATAAAAATAAATAATAAATTTAAATAACTCGGACATATGAATACCAAGTAAAGGATATATTATGAACATGCACAGATGTGCATGTCCTTTAATGGGTGTTCTGTGGTTTTGTATGTGGGGTGGGGAGAGGGTGGTATGCACCTATTACCATATATGTGTACATGTTATGTTCACATCATATATGTGTATATGGATGTTCTCATCTTGTATGCTGATGTCCCCCACCCAGGTCTACCCTGGGGGACTTGGGTGGGGTTAACTACTTTTTAGTTCCCAGGGTGACCCTGGTCAGCCCCACAGGGTGGGTTTTCCCCTCTATTCAGGGGCGTGTGTTTCTGTCTACCCTTGGTACATTCACCTGTATTTACCTTTTTAAAACTCTTCCTACTGTCTGCACTGCTTGTAGCTCTTGATGTTGGATGTGTGTTGCTAAAGGGTCTAGTTAGGTTTATTTAGTGTATTAGACCAGCTGGCGACATACATTCAATATTCTGTTTAGTTTGGGTTTTTTCACAAGCAGTGCAGGCACGTCCTGAGAAAGTCTTGTTGCTGTCGGACGTTAAACAATGTACAATCAATCATTTTATACTGATGTGTATGTGCAAACATACATCACAAACAAACAAACAAACAAACAAACAAACAAAAAAAAAAATTAATAAAATAAGTTGGGGATACCTGGGACCTATAAATATGCATGTTAAGTAAAGGATAGATTATGAACATGCACAGATGTATGCATATTGAAAACAAATTTCCTCTCCTTGGTGACCACTACCATACCACTATAGTGATCATGTGCATCAAGGAATTCCTTCCATCCATAATTAAAAGGATAAATAATAAATAAATATATAAGTGAATACATACATGAATCAATAATAAATAAATAAAACATGTAATATAATAGAGAAGGCTACTATCTGTATTGTGTCTCATGCAGTCCTGATAAAGCTTAATCATAAGAGTCCTTGTGAGTACTTGAGTGCGGATTGGTTGAATTGGTTGCAAAAACTAAAATTTTATAGTTAGGTGTTTAGCTGAACATGGTGATTTTGATGGAAACCGTTCGGAGATGGATTTCACTCTGCCTGGCTTGTGCTTGACCAGTCGGATACGAGTGTGCTTGACCAGTTAAAAATCCCATCTCCACTAATAAAATAAATTTTAAGAAAAGAGCAGACCTGCACTTAGAGCCGTTAGGCTGAAAAACAGACGAACAACATGCATGTTGTATCCGGCCAAAGAATGTTGAAGATGGTCGGCAGACACATTGCACAACATGCACAAAGGGAGTTTACTTTCGATATGCTTTCCTCCCACAAAAGACCGAGTTCTATGGAAAAAGCTGCTTTCAAGACCAGGAAAAATAACGTATTTGACGTTGATAAGATGTTCAAATCGAAAATAATCTCTGTTTCAATTCAGGAGCAAAGTTAAGCTTCATCAACCATGCGCGTCTGATTGACTTCTTTAGAAGGCTTCTCGCTGACCGCCATTTTGAAACTAGCGACGCGACCATGCTTACCGCATTAAAAATAATACTTTTAAACTTATTTTATCATATATATGTATGCATGTTTACTTGCTGATGATTTTAATTTACTCACTGGAATAAACTTGTAACTTGTATGCTTGAAATTTTCAATGTTATGCACAAAAAATATCTTGCACCTTATCCGGGCGGTGTACGAGGACTGGTTCCCTCACATCGAAAAATAGCTTTCGAAAAACACTTCTACAAAAATGTCTCCATCCTAAGGACAAATATTGTTGCCATGCATAAACTATATGGCATTAGTACTTTCGTTTCGTACCTGCAAACCATTGTTACTCTTTTGACGAACTACTTACCTCTGCAGAAATTGCGAAAAGCTGCTAGACTATCTGTGTTTTGCTCCCATTTAAGATCATCGGAGATGGTGGTTCCCAGAAATTTAAATCGCTGAACAGTTTCCCGGTTTGATCGTGAACTACGAGAGGGGGAGGAGGGGGGGGGGGGGAGGGCAGTTTTGATGCGTCTAAAGTCCACTATCAGCTCTTTTGTCTTACCGACATCCTCTTTCCATCTTTTCCATTCTCAAACGCGGGCTCTAGTCGCTGTCACACACACACACGTACACACACACACACACACACACACACACACACACACACACACACACACACACACACACACACACATACACACACACACACACACACACACACAGACACACACACATACACACACACACACACACACACACACACACACACGGCGCCCGCACGCCCACCACATCGTGTGCATTCTCCGGAATACGCTCCGAACAGCTCCATTTCAAAGTCTACAGTATTGAAAATATGGTAGACAAAAACACCAACAAAACAACAACTACAACAACAACATAAACCATCTTGATAACTCGTTCCAACTTCGAGCATTTCTACTGCTTGTTTCTTTAATGATTTATTTGCTGTAATAAAAAAGGTTAGGGTGACATTCAGTTTTGTCTGTATTTTCTCTTCCCAAGTTCCTGTGATTATGACTCCTGTGGCGATGACATACGTTCTGACGCACAGTATTACATCACGATTGGCCGGACCCGCTGCGCACGGTAATTACTTTACCCAAATCACAGACATTGGGCAATCGCAGTGCAGGCTACTTCATCACCTCTAAAAACCCGATAGTAGAAAATATCGTGTGCTATTTGTTGCTGCCTGTGTTATAAACGTTATCGGTTACGAACCGGTCACCCCACGACTGATCCAAAATATTTTGAAAGGCTGTCGCAAGACATCGATTTTTATGAGCACAGAGACATCTGATGGAGAACGGAGAGAGAATGTGTGGGCGCCGTGATTTTCCTTGAGTTCATATTAGATTGTTTTTGTGAATATATTAATTTCCAGTGAACTCAGACTGTATTCTTGAAATCATTGTAAATTCAACGCCAAAGACTACCATCCGTCCAAGGAACATGGATATAAAATGATTACAGCAAGAGGCATAGATCCTCATGAGCCCCCGCAACTGCAGGGACCCATGAGGATCTATATCTCTCGCAGTTGGCTGGTGTTCAGTTTCTCTCGGCACTGAACGGGTTACTTTTTAATATGTGTAGTCTACAAGTATTAATCATCATCATCATCAACATCATCATCATCATCATCATCATCATCATCGTCATCATCATCATCATCATCATCATCATCATAACAATAATAATTATGTTATGATAATGATAATGACAATGATAATGATTACGAGAACGAGAATGATCATGATCATAAATCATAACATAATGATAATAATCGTTATAATCATAATCATAATACTACCAAAGACAGTAGAGTATGATGTATTGTCTTTGATACTACTACTAACATATTATGAGCCTCATTAGCATATTCTAAATTATTATTATTATTATTATTATTATTATTATTATTATTATTATTATTATTATTATTATTATTATTATTACGTGTTTTCCGTACTAGGGTCTATGTTCGCCTTTGCAATGCGTTGGAACAAACCCTGTACATGGCTGGGGACTGACGGAAAGCGGGCTGTACGTGGTGACGGTTGCCAAACTGCGCTCTGCTGTCTTCTTCTGCTTTGCTGCTGTCTTTGTGGCGTCTGCTCTGGTGTGCTATTAACTCATTCGAGACATGCCGCCTCCGGATACGCGGCATAAGCCGCGTATCCGGAGGTGGCACGTCTCGAATGAGTTAAGTGCTTGTGGCGCACTGGACGTCATTTATATATTGTTGTGCTGCTGCTGTTGTTGTTGTTGCTGACTGTTGTTGTCGTTCATTTGTTTTAGGGGAGAAGTGAAGGGTAGGATGGACGGCTGCATCAATGTTGCCGTGAATTTGTGATCCAGTCAGTTTGTGCATCCACATTTTGACGATGAGTATAAATTTATACTGCGCACAAACACTCTATGAACAATTTGTAAGCTCGCGACACTTTGAGAAGATCTTAAGAAGAAAATGTGAAAGGGGAAAAGAAAAGGAAGAAGAAACTTTTTTATACTGACGAGCAAAAGAAATGCGACATTCACTGTAATCACTAACGTGTTTCCGATGATTCCAGTGATGCCGCATTTCATTTGCTCGTCGGTTTATCTAACCTTTGTCAGCACTGTCACAGCTGACTCATATTGTGTTTATTTGCAGATGTAGCCTTGTAAATTGTGATCGCTTTTTTTTTTCCGGGCCGCTAAACCTTTCAGACCCGATAAGAACTTCAATATGACCTCGTCCGCAAGAGACATAGATCCTCATGGGCCCACACAACTGCTTATGAGGATCTATGCCTCTCGCTGACACCAATTTCGAGCTCTGTTCTCTCAGTGGACAGCTTAGCCCATTCAGTCCTGACGCACTACAGCAGGAGATGGGTCGACCATGATAATTCAAGGGGAGTGCCGGATTAGCTTGGCGCCTGTCTGGCACTGCCCTTAAATTAACATGGTTGATCCATCTCCTGCAACAGGTGCATAGTGGTTACCCTTTTCAACAGTAATATCAGTAGATAGTGTCTGTCAACATTCAATGACTATCGCCCTGTAGCTCTCACCTCTATAGTAATGAAGTGCTTTGAGCGTGTTGTCCTTTCTAGACTGCTCGATCAGGTCAAGCCCTATCAAGATCCTTTCCAGTTTGCATACAAGCAAAACAGATGTACTGATGACGCCACACTCACACTCCTGCACCATGCATACACACATTTAGAAAAACCTGGCTCTTTTGTACGCATTCTTTTTATAGACTTTTCTTCAGCCTTCAACACTATACAACCCTATCTCATAGCTCAAAAACTTCTCTGTTACAATGTAACGCCAAGGCTTATCCTATGGATTGTCAACTTCCTTGTAAATAGGACCCAGTCAGTTCGCTTTCAAACAGCTCTCTCATCCCTTAGGTCCACTTCCATAGGCGCCCCTCAAGGTACAGTTCTCTCCCCTGTGCTGTTCACACTGTACACTAACGATTGTAGTGGCACTGACTCTACCCTTCTTATAAAATACTCGGATGACACTGCCTTAGAAGATCTCTCCAATAATAATGATGCGACTTACTTTGCAGAAGTAGAACGTTTTAGTGTTTGGTGTAAAGATAATTTTCTAGACCTAAATGTGAGTAAGACCAAGGAACTACTGATAGACTTTCGAAGAAACCCTGCCCCTGTCCCTGTTCTGATGATCGATGATGTGTCTGTTGAGCGTGTGACTGAGTATAAGTATCTTGGAACAGTCATAGATGATAAGTTGTCCTTTAACGCAAACACCTCCCTCATACACAAGAAATGTCAGTCACGTATCTACTGCCTCCAGAAACTCAGGAAGCTGAATGTGAACCCCTCTGTCCTTCAAACTTTTTACTGCTCTTTTATTGAGTCTGTCATCACTTTCGGTTCTGTGTGCTGGTATGGAGGTCTGAGTGTGAAGAACAAGAATACCCTGGCACGAATGGTAAACATCTGCAGCAAAGTGACTGGCAGTAAGCAAAACAGTGTGGAGTCCCTGTATGAACAGCGTGTGGTGAGAAAGGATAGGCGGATAGCTTCAGACAGATCCCATGTCCTTGCCCACCTCTATGAACTCCTCCCCTCTGGCCGCAGACTCCGCACGCACAAAGCTAGAACACTTAGACTACAGCACAGTTTCATCCCCAAATCCATCACTCTAAGCAATCTGTAGGTACATCCACGCATACCCAAACCTAACTCCTTCCCCTATCCCCCTTTACCTGTGCAATCAGTAGGAATGGAGCTTGTTGATTTTAGAGAAGTGATTATATTGTGTTTTATTTGGTGGTGAACATGGACATACTGGGATTGTTGTTACTGAGTGTTCACCCACTAATTATTTTACTACGGTAGACTTTAATTTATGCAGCTTGTGTAATAATGTGTAATAATGTACTGAGACGTTGGTATAATAAGTAGTGAGGGTTAGGACTAGGTTGAAACACGCGTATTATGTATGCATATGTAGTGGTGGGTGTGAATGTACAAGTGCCGCTCAGTTCAGTCCATAAAAGATGTTTGTGTGAGATGTGTAAGAGTTATGTGTAAAGATTTTGTAGTGTTTACTTTATATCCATTTGGAATTTGTAGCTGTGCAAGTGCAGGGAGAAAATGTTCATAATTATGCTATAATGTTTTTATGTCTTGTTTGTTCTATTTGTTATAAATGTACCACAACCGAATTTCTCTTTTCGAGATAATAAAGTACTCTTATTCTTATTCTTATTCTTCATTTCTTTAGTACTAGCCCTTTCAGTATTTTTTATTTTATTTTTTTATGCCAAGAGTGTTACAAAGGTAACAATACGTCTGTTACAGTTCATTTCTTTAATTGAGAGTTATGGGTTATTTAATTATTTCTATGAGTGAATGATGATGCCATGTGTTGTATGGGCAGACAGTGAATTTCCCCTTGAGGGATTAATAAAGTATTATCGTATTGTATTGTATTGTATTGTATTGTATTGTATTGTATTGTATTGTATTGTATTGTTAGATGACGCCTCCAAATTTTGGGAAATGCGTGCGTCGGGCTGAGTGAGTTAGGGTCTTTCGCACTGGGAAATAATTTCAGATGAACAGTGTGCGTTCATTGGCAGAGAAGAGATGAATGCAAAAAAAAAAAAATGAAGTCGGTTTTTTGGTGCGACGCGATTACTTAGCGATCAGCTTTCTCATAAATCATACTCGGTAGAATTACTACTGAACATTTATGACAACAAAAACTGAATGAATCACATTTGCTGGTCGGTGATTTTGAACCTTACGTTTTTTTGTTGTTGTTTATGTTATGTTTTCAATCATTTATTTTGTTTATTATGTTATTTTTCTTTTAAAAATATTTAATCACTATTTTAAAAATGTGTTTTATTTTAATTTCATTTGTTTTATTTATAATAATTATTTTTGGGTTATGCCATTTTTTAATTTTTAGTATTTATTTTCAATACTATTTTTTGTTTTGTATTATATTTTTGTTGATTTATGTTTTATTTTTAAAATTGATTTTTTAGTATTTTAAATGTTTATTTTCAACACTAATTTCGTTTTGTTTAATGTTTGTGTTGATTTATGTTTTATGTTTTAAATTCATTTTTAATCACTATTTGCTTTTTGTTTATTATTATTATTATTATGGAAAACCGCCACCACGACCTGCGGAGGAAAACTTGATCACTGACACACATTATGAATCTGCCGGCAGAAGTTTGTGAGAAGCCGGCCATAGATCCCTGTTTTCCTGAGGCAACACGCTTGCGGAAGAAAACGCTTTTCTTGCGATCTGTATCAAAGTTCAGTTTTGATCATTTCTGTTTACTCTCTCAAAGAACTTCTTTGGTTGGATAATGAACAGGAAGCTATTAACGATTGTTGTTAACGAGATGCTTACTGAAGACGTATTGATCGATCTAGACCTGTGTATAATTTTGAACTTTGACTCTCATTCACACACTGGTTGTCTCCCTCGATTCGCTACTGCTGTAGCGGTAGCGAATCGAGGGAGGCAACCAGTGTCACCCTTTCATTGCCTATTCATGTATAGCCTATTGAAACAATATCCCATTCTCTGCCGTACACGCCCGTCAGTGCGAGTCACACGTATCTGTGGGGAGTTTTGAGAATGTGTGGCCTTTGCACTGGGCTTGTTTCATTTGTGTGTGTGTTTTTTTTTTACTGCTCCGCCATTACAGGGGTTTAACCCCTTGACCGCTACTGACGATTCCGTTCGGCGGAAAATGCGTGTAGAGCATATGCCCTTCAATGTTGATAGCGATACCGCTTGGCAGAAAGACGCGTATTTACGCGTCTTTTCCGCGGAATGATATCGTCATTAGCTGTCGAGGGGTTTAACTTTTAAGCCTTGGGAACTTAGAAAGGCTTGAGGGGATCACACACACACACAAGAGTGTATGCTGTAAAACAATTGTAACCCGTCTTTTTCGTTGAAAGTTTTAAATAGTTTCGTAGACGTTCAAGAGAGATAAGCTTTTAAATTAAAAAAAAAATTATATTAATGAAGCTACCACGTTCAATAAAGGTAAACAATTATTTCTTCATCTTAAGTCCTCTATGCAATGTTAACTGTTCCTAGTGGGTGTTTGTTTTCAAATTTGTCAATTATCCCACTTCGAACAACCCATTCACACGCACGCGCACGCATGCACGCCTTCACGCACGCACGCACACTTACACACGCACGTACGACGCGCACGCATGCACACCCGCACGTTTTCACGCACGCACGCACGCACATACAATTACACACATTTAAAGTCACTGACGAATGACAATGCTTGATGTATATCTTACATGATGTTTTCATTCGAAAGTGACGTTATTTTGGATCATCTGCTTCAGAAATAAAATTGAATGTGAAAAACATTATATTCTCGCATACCAATTTAATTTTATTATCATTTTATATCATGATTGGATCCCAGTGCGCAGTGGCCATCGGCGGACCGACGTCGATCCTATGGCCTTTTGCATTGGCATAGTAGCGCCGAAAAAGACCAGGAGTGGTATGTTGCATGAAAGTGGACTGAAAACCGTCGGCCAGGTCTACGCCGCAAGTCTTAGCCTACTGTTATGGCAGTAGGCTAAGACTTCTGGCTTAGATGAGAAGGACGGTTTCACTCTGCTTTCAAGCACACGGCACCAGAAGGACGAAAACTTGTAATAGATCGGGCCTGAAACCGCACACTGCCGAGAAAAACCGAACACGATCACTTTGCAAGAGGTATAGATCCTCATGAGCCGCCGCATTTGCGGGGGCTCATGAGGATCTATGCCTCTTGAAGACACGACTGTGTATATCGATGTTCTTTGGATAGTTTGGGCTTTTTGACGTTGAATTAACTTCAAAGATTTCAGAAACAAAACCTGTATTAGCACAGGTCATAACGTTGATCATTGTGAACGGCTGGCTTTCTCATTCTGGTTTGAGTCCGAAATAGCGCAGGTCGGAGCAAGAGCCGGAGCAAAGGGATTCGCCGGGTAGTGGGTTTGAGTCCCGGCCCCGGTAGCTTGACTCGCAATCCAGGGAAAAAAGACGGGCTTGTTCCATAGCATGTCCGTTAAAAGATCCTGGTAAATCAAAGTGGCACAGTTGCAGTGCGCCTGAATTGATCAGTGTTCAGGTCGTACTTCATAGGCAATAGATTTTTCTGTGCCCCATAACCCGCCCGTCAGGGCCGTCCATTATCACTTCGGTGCCGTGGACGTTAAACCCCGAACTAACCAACCAACCAACCAATCATCCTGGTTATTCACTGTCAGTCCTCCGTTTAAGCACAGTAGGGAGCAAAGAGAAGTAGTTCAATGAGCCACACAGGTGCTAAATAAACAAAAGCTGCTCGGTCCTAATCGGCCCGCTCACAGTTGCTCGCGTCCTAAAAGCTCCACGTCGGCACGTACAGCTTTAACTGACTGGGTAGTTTATCCTTTTGTGCGCAAAGAGCACGAGGCCGACGTCGGCCGATGTTGGCCCGCGCACGGTCGTGCGCGAACCAACGGCGGCCGACGTGGGCCTGATGGCCTTTTGCGCATTGGGTAACTTCAATTGCGTGACTGTTATGTCTGCACTCAATCGAGACGTGCTGTATGGCATAAAGCCGCGTATCCGCATGCGGTATGTCTCGAATGTGTTAATAGTAGTGCCGCGCTTAGCACATCATTTGATTTATTTGGTAGAGTAGGTGAGAGAGTTAACCGCTTACATAAAAAAGGAAACATACAATATACGCTGTTCGGAATTAACAATAGACGCTGTTCGGAACTGAATTAACAATAGACCCTGTTCGGAATTAACAATAGACGCTTTATGTTCGGAATTAACAATAGACGCTGTTCGGAATTCAGAAGCAGGTAAACACTACACGCGTTTCAGCGACGACAACAGTGGATGATGTCCGGGAGGACAAACACGCGAAAACGCAGTGTTTAAGCCACTGCGTTTGCGTGAAAAGATGCGGCAGTTTTTAAATTTTTTAAATTTATTTTTATTTTCTTACACACTTCTGTTTTACGTAAATCGTCAATTCAAGATTTGAATGCACATTTAAGACGTGACAGTGTCAGTTTTGTCCGTGTCAGATTTGTGACCAGTTGTGCTTTCTCCATTCTCGGCGACCAGGGGAAGAGGAGGGCGACAACGCTCGAGAATCGCCTCCAAACTGAAACAGGAGCAAATGTGTCAGCACCGGGATAATGATAGGTACTGACACTCAGACATACATGATGGTTCACTGGTGAAAGCATACAGTTCTCACGACTATATTCATGGCCGTGCCGAATGCGGATTTTGCTTCTGAAACCACTGCACACTGATCGACATTCGCGTGATGAACACAGATGGAATAGGACCAAACGTGTGCAGAAAGCACACAGGATTAACAAGAGACATAAATCCTCATGAGCCCCCGCAGTCGCGGGGGCTCATGAGGATTTATGTCTCTTGCAGATGGGGTGGCGTACGCCGGCCTTGCCCCGGCAGGTAAGGGTTAAGGCGACCACGCGGCTAATCGATCGGTCGTGAACGCAACAGAGGGACTCTCATGCCGCGTGCAAAAGAGAAGAAGAGAGCACGTTTATCACATTCAAACTTCGTAAGTTGAGCTGGTCTTTTATCCAGCATTATTGTAAGACATAGTGAGAACAGCAATGAAGAAGATTTTTGCGTACTATTAACCCATTAACTGCCGGGGAAAGTCGAATGATATCCATCTGCAAGAGATATAAACCCTCCTGAGCCCCCCACAGTCGCTGGGCTCTTGAGGATTTATGTCTCTTGTTAGTCCTGTGTACTTTATGCCTATTTTTGGTCCTCGTTTCGTTGTGTTCTTTACCCGAATGTCGGTCAGTTTGCAGTGAGTTCAGACACGCATTTCGCGTCGGCTGGCAGCGAAGGGGTTAACCGTTTATTGCCTGGAGCAGGTCCCTTTAACTCATTCGCGGCCAGCCGCATCCGGATGCGCGGCATAAGCCGCGCATCCGGATGCGGCTGGCCGCGAATGAGTTAAGCAAGCAAGAGAGTCATATACATTAGCACACGGTTTCACCATAGACTTTGCCTTAACCCCATTTGTGTAAACAATACCGCTGGCTCAACGAAGCACTACAAAAACAGAAGCAAGCTAAACAGAGACATGCGATCAGTGAGACAGTAAGAAACAAAATCTCACAAGTAGGTTAGCGCCGACAGCCCGTAGATGCCGGCGAAGTAAACAAAGACGGCGGCGTGGAACTTGGCGACCGTGACCTGGTACAATTCACTTCCGACGACAGCGCCAACTAGCCCCATAGTCTGTTCCACCAGTGACGTGAAGGCAAACATGGAGCCTACAGAACAGAAATTTTTTTGTTTGTTGCGAAAGTGATAAAATCCAAATGCGCAAAAGGCCATCGGGCCCAAGTCGGGAAGCTAAGGTGTTTCATCCATATGGCCGGTAACTTCTAAAAGCCAGTAATTAACCACCCACCATAGTGCCCTAATTTATCGAAATACAGTAAGTTCATTTGCGAAAAGAGAGCTTTTCATTGTGTTACGCCATACTGCCCTAATTTGGTAAAAGACAGTAGCCTATTTTTGTTGTTGTAAAAAGCAAGATTTTTTTTTGTATTACAAGGAGAATCCCGCTATTCACAAAAGTAGTCTTACTGTCGTTTGCCAAAGTAAAGGCTGCATAGACCCAATTATTTTCAAACCTGTAATGTCAAGTAGCAAGTGACTGTCAACCAAAGATCTAATGCAGTTGCTTACAGCTCTACTTCCTATCTAAAATTTAACGAACAAAAAGATCAGATCATATGATAACCAAGGCTTGCCTGGGTTGCTCAAAACAGTGTGTACTTTATTTTATTTATGAGAAATCTTTGGTTTCAGAAAACACGGTGATGGGTTTGTGCACGGAAAGCACGTCGACCCGAGGACTTTGCTTAGTGGGTTGTCGTCCTTGAACGCACGCACAGCTGTGCATGAACAATGAAATGAGACTCTGCTGGCGTTAGCTTTCTCTTTGATTTCATGAGGCCTGAGGTCAACGGGAACAGACACCTTATGAGGCTACTTAGGGCGACGAAGTCAGTGTAGAGTTTCCGCTTGTGTTTCAGGAAACAATAATGGCAATAAAAGTTTTCAATACTAAATGCCATTATGGAACTCGCTTAAAAACAAAGAGAAACATCAACATCAAAAACAGCACCAAAACAGCAGCAGCAGCAGTAGCAACAACAGCAAAAGAAAACAAACAAACAAACTAAATAAACTAAACAAAACAGAACAAAGCAAAGCAAAACAAAACAAAACAAAACAAAACAAAACAAAACAAAACATTAACATCAACAGCATCGTCAACAACAACAGCAGAGGTGAAAATAGGCGCGGAATGTTTTCTGTGGCCAATAGAACTTAATCGCCTAAAAGAACTTTTGTCAAAAGTGTATTTTTACACGAGCAGCGTACTCTTTGCGATCACTATCAAGGTATGTACTAGACATGTAAGGTACTAGGCAAGTTACAGGCCACGGAACACAATGCCGTTTCCGTACTGTCCAGTCTCTTAGCCTTAGTCAGTCCCAGTCATCCCTTAATATTTCAATCCCCTAAAAAACACGACCGCACACAAGCTGCACATTTGACAGGCACAAAATGCCAACAAAAACAGCACATTAACTGTCTCATTTCTTGGCTATGAACCTGATTCCTTACCAACCCCACACCCAAGCACACCTGAAATCAGCGTGCCCCTCAAATCACTACGTCAACGGCAACTCAACATAGGCCCACAATTGTCCACTGGATAAGCTCAGGATGGTATGAATCAAAGCACCAAACATGTCTCCGCCTCTCATCTAACCAGACATTTCCAGCAAATTCCAACATTCAGCCCTACTACAAAATTTCAAATAAGGCAAAAATTATTTTTTAAAACACCGGTCTCAACTGCCCAATTTGAATATGTAATATGACCACTTACGCCGAACGACTCTAAACAAAGAACGAGAGCGAACTCAAGGAGGATAACCAGCAAGTACCATAAGCATAGAGAACACTATAAACATCTCCAAGAAAAGTTATCATGAGTCCCCGGGTTCATGAGGATCTATGTCTATAAGAGATGTTAGAGTGTTGTCGATCCTTATGGCATATGCTGTCGCCGTGAATTCGCTGTAGTGATTTAACACATTCTGCCCCAGGACCAAAATCCCCAAAGTTTGAAGTTGCCATCTGCAGGACTGTATTACAATTCTAATAATAATAATTACGGTATTTATAATGCGCTTATCTTATAATAATTATAACTCTAAGCGCGCACCCACAACACGCGTACGCAGGCGCACGCTGTAGACAACGACTCACGTACCACAAATACATTGCGACAGTCAGCTTAGGGTGGGGAGTGTGGTGGTATAGTGCTAGAACTGTTGAAAGAGGTGAGTTTTGAGGGCGGACTGGAAGGAGGCGAGAGAGTGTTTCTGACGGAGAGAGAGTGGGAGAGTGTTCCAGGTGGAAGGACAATATACAGAGAAGGAGCGGGGACCGAAAGTGCTGAGTTTGGTGCGGGGGATGTGGAGGCGGAGAGGGTCGGAGGCGGAGGTCTAGAGACAGATCGAGCATGATAGTTCAAGGGTGGTGCCAGAAAAGCTTGGCGCCTATGGGCGCCAAGCTATTCTGGCACCACGCTTGAACTATCATGCTCGATTCGTGTCTTGCTGTGGTGTGTTGAGGCTGAAAGAGGTATTAAAAATCACATAGAATATCCATTCAAAAGTGTCTTTTATCTAGTTTGTCTTTTATCATGCGGTCCATTCTAATTCGCAACAGACCCTGATTCAAATGGCAATTATATTACAAAAGAAAAATCTCACTTGCTCTGATCAAATAGGTCGGTAGAAGTAAAAAAGTATGTCGGGCACGAATCGAATTACGAAAGCACAATCTAAACTTTGAACAGAAAGAACGGCTCAAGTGAAGAAGTGAGAGACATATCGTTGTTTGAAATTCGCTCGTAATAGTACACATCCACATTTTAACGTATAAAACGTTCAGGGCTTAACGAGGGTGATTTCAAAGACAGGGCACCGACAACAGTCTGAACAAATTTTGACTCCAGCTGGGTTCGAAACTGCCACCTACCATCTGAGCTACCTAGCTGCCCATTATCTCAAATATCACCTTGAACTAACTGAACTAAACTGAACTCGTATAAAGCAAGACTACCAACCCAATGCGCAACAAACCATCGGACCGACGTCGGCGCGATGGCCTTTGCGCACTGGAAGTTAAGTAGGTAAAAGCACTGTCAAGGTTCTGTGCATTGCATTGATGACCAATGATCATAGATATTTTTTGGTCAAAGCACACATAAAAAGTATAGAAAATAGAGGGGTGCACTAAGTAAGTGACTAGAAGCAGTGAATATGGAACCCACCCCCACCCCCCATCCCCCCCCCCCCCCTGAAGAAGGCATATCACACATTGACTGGATTTCCAGCTCTTTGATGCATGGAAAGTCAGATCTACGTTCCCCTAGTGGAGTTCCAGAGTGTAATTGCCGGTGTGGACAGCTGTTTTGGTCTAGACGACCTCATCAGCACACCATTCATAGTACCGGATGGAAGGAAGGAACTTCTGATTACCTGTAAAAGAAAACCACAGTTTACTGTGGTTTCTGCAGGAGCATACATTCCATGCCTCCACCTAGAGCTAAATTTCCAAGCATCCTAAGAGAGAGCCTACTAAAAACTCGAATAAAGCTTGTGGCAGATCTGCGATTTGGGGAAGGAAGAAAATATCATTGAAATATATACATAAAAAAGACGAAATTATACAATAATCATACCGTGCGCCTCCGGGCCTGCCAGTCGTGAGGAAATGGTTCGGGTCAAAGCATACGCCAGCATCCCTGGTGGTGTCAAAACCGCCACTGAAAAGATTGATTTTCCACGAAAATATTTCATAATCTTTCTTGATTTTTAAAAAAATATTCTTATCACTATAAACAACAGGCTTCAATTTTTGATCAGTGATATGAAAGTAATCGAAGGAATTTCTAATACAAATTACGTTGCTTTGTTGTTCTTACGTGTGAATATTAAAACCGTTCTCATTATTTTACTGCTAAGATCTTCATTGCTTAAGAAAAAAAGAGGATGAATGCGGGGGCCGGAATCCAAACAAATTAAACACAACCCTTGAACTTTTGCAACTAATCTTTCCGGGAGAATTGGTGCTGAAGACGTCTTTTTTGCGTTCTCGGCCGCTGAAAGAGAAAGAGACTGTGCATGTTGATGGAAGAATATGACTGTTTGTGTACAGTGTAACATAGCCTCTTCAATGTAGAGAAAACGTAAACACAACCCGCTGCAAGAGATATAGATTCTCATGAGCCCCCGCAGCTACGGAGGCTTATGAGGATCTGTGCTTCTTGCTGATCCACGTTTGTATCCACGTTCCTGTGACTGGGAACTTTGACGCTGAATTTACAACGACCTCACGGCGTCCACTGGCAGTAAAGGGGGTAAACATATGTCACGCCCATCCTGGAAAAACCGGACAACTACCTCGTTGTTCTAAACCGACAAAGGAGCTGTCTGCCTTTCCAGGAAGCCACTCACCCACAAAGAAGACCCATGAGTAGACATTGGCCAGGGCAAAGACTGCCGTACCCAGCGCGTTGATGGTCTCTCCTATACCGGCCATGGTGGGCTCGGACAGGTCAAACCTCTTCAGAAACATAAGGAATGGGACGGCAAATATTGTGGCGAAATAGAACTCGCTGTTGAACCAGCCGATCTGTACTGACGACCAGCAGAACGGGGGACTCATCTGGTAGATAGGCAACGTGCGGAGGAGGCCCCCGTCTCCAAACACCAGGAAGATGATAGCGAGGTTACATAACAGAAAGGCGGATAGTCTCCTAGGCTGGCGTACGGCGCGGAAGACGATCCTGAGAGGTTCAAGGATGCTCTTCCTGGCTGACTTGCTGCGGATCTGGGTCTCGGGGTTCTTGATGGCTAAGTGGGTGTAGATCAGGTCGATAACCATGATGATGGTGGCTGTCAGCATGGAGTAGAAGAAGCCAGCGAAGGCGATAAAGTATCCGTTGACAAGTTGCACGATTCCCAGAGACATGACATTGAAGCACTCAATAGCCAGCAGGCGCACCGCTCGGTTCTTGTCGTAGTCTGGGATTGCACCGCCTTCCAGAATCTTCTCTGTCGTAATAAATTCAAAGCCGTCTTTGCCATTTTCTGTCGTCTGCCAGCTCGCATCCTCTGTTTCATTCCGATCTGGATATTGGTTTGTGACAAAGTTGGAAGACTCACTGGACGTCCGCAAGCCATCCCCTGAAGACTCTGTGTAGGAAATCCCCAAAACGCCTCCATCCTCGCTTATCGCCCCTTTGCTCCATCCCTTCACCAAACCAGTGTCGTTACATTTCTTTGGTTTGTCGTAGTTGCCTTTCTTGATCAGCTCTGTGTTGTGTTGGTCGGCAGTGTAGGAGAAGGTTGCAATCATGAGCGTAAAGTAACCTCCCGTGATTCCTTCCACAAAGTCAGCAAGCAACATGATGGCAAGGTGAAGGTCGAAGTAGATGACGAGACAAATAATGGCACCCTTAAGTGCCATGGCGACCATGGGTAAAAGAAACAGAAAACGACGACCAACCTGTTAAGGTAGAAAAGGTCAGTTTATGTGACTGTTTGGCCAAACTTGTGTAAAACTTTCACTGCCGAGAAAATTGTAACACCACCCAATTCCAAGAGGTATAGATCCTCATGAGCCGCCGCAATTGCTGCGATTCATGAGGATCTATGCCTCTTGTTGACACTACTTTGAATCCAAGTTTCTGGGACAGTTAAAGCGTTTTTGTTTTGAACTAGCGGAAATTGCAGATGACACAGTCTGCATTAGCTGGCACTGAACGGGTTAAACGCTTCACTGCCGAGAAAATGTTAACACCACCCAGCTGCGAGAGGTAAAGATCCTCATACGCCCCCGCTGTTGTGGGGGCTCACGAGAATCTATGTCTCTTGCCAAAACCACGTTATATCCATGTTCCCTTGAGGGCTGGAGATCTTGACGTATAAATTCACAACGTCGAATTCTTTTTAAAAAAAATCTGCGTTGCTGGCAGAAAAATGGTTAACCCATTCAGCCTTGACGCCCTACAGTAGGAGATGGGTGGACAATGATAATTCAAGGGTAGTGCCAGATTAGCTTGGCGCCTGTCGGCGAAAAGCTGATCTGGCACTGCCCTTGAATTATCATGGTAGATCCATCTCATGCAACTGGTGCACAGTCATTAGATGACGCCTCCAAAATTTGGGAAATACGGCCGTCGGGCTGAATGAGTTAATAGACAGTAATAATTAAAATCATCAGAGAACCCCAGAAAAATAACACACCAATTTTCATGTTGATTCTCTTTCTGAGGGGGTTCATGAGCAATATTGCATCACTTAAAATAAAGATGATGAAACCTTCATCATCACCAACACCAACATCATCATCATCATCATCATCATCATCATCATCATCGTCATCATCATTATCATCAGCAGCAGCTGCAGCAGACTCAACAGCAGTAGCAGCTGCTGCAACAGCAAAAGAAGTAGAAGTAGCATCGTCGTCTTCATCTTTACCTGGTCTGAGTAGGCGCCCAACAGCAGAATAGTGAAGACAGGGGGTACTCCACTGCACAGCGTCTGGTACATGGACCATCTTGAAGATTCAGCGCTGATCTGAGCGTAGATCTAAAATCAACACAAAAACCGAAGCCCTATAATAGGTGACTATTTGACAGTTTGTAATATACCAGCAGCAATAGGTCTTCGGGCCTACGACTACCGCAGTGGGCCCGCGCACAGCCGTGCGCGGGCCCACTGCGGCCGTCGTGGGCTCGAGAACCTTTGCTTACCGGGAACATGTTCGCTTACTTTTACAGACACATGTATGCACAAAAAAAGAAGAAAAGAAAAGAAAAAAAAAAAAAAAAGAAAAAATGAAAAAAAGAACAAATTGGAAACGGTGGTCTATTTCTGGTTCTCTACTTTTAACTAGAGAAAAAATATCATCGTTGTGGCCAACCACCAAACCACCCAACCAACCAGGCAGCCAGCCAACCAACCTGATATTCTGGCGATGACGTGTTGACTGCATCGACACCACAGGCTTTTGAGGATGTAACGTTCTCAATAGCGTCCAGATCGTCTGTGTAGAGCTCCGCCACCCGTCTGTACACGTACTGATTCTGCGTGACGAACAGCCCCGAGGCCATGCTCTTCAGGAAAAGGGAGACCAGGTACGCGTGCTGACGCAGCTTGGAGCGGATCAGCGTCACTCGTTTGTCTCTCGGGGCACGTGCAGCTGGCGGAGGTGACATGGTCTGGTTGTTGAAGTTTTGAAACGGCGTTTGCTGCCAATGTAAATTACAGGCTTGGAAAGAGAAATGAGTTATCATGGTATGTATCAAATCACAGTATTCATACTGAAGAGCAAAAGAAATGCGATTTTTTTTTCAATCTCCGGAAACTCTTTAGTGTTTCCGATGATTCCAAATATGTCGCATTTCTTTTGCTCGTCAATATATTTCTTCTATTCACAATCACAGTAGCTAGAACAAAAGATACTGTACATTAATACGCTTTGTGATAACGAATTTCTTTACCCCAGCATGCGGTGTGCTGTCTGGTAATATGAGAAAACAGACATTTTTTATGAGCTTACTTACGCTGCCGACTGCTTTCCAGATTTTAGCTGAGTGATATGAACTTATTATGATAGTTCAAGGGTAATGTCATATTGCACCATGCCAAATAAGTAAAAATTCTTCTAAAAGGCTGTTATGTTGTGTAATAAATCTCCTGAAGAACTCTCCTCTCCATAAGAACAACCCAAAATCAATGACAATTTCCTGTTATAAGGGATTTTGATGCTGTGCTGATTAACTCATTCAGCCCGACGCACGTATTTCCCAAATTTTGGAGGCGTCATCCAACGATTATACACCTGTTGCAGGAGATGGATCGACCATGATAATTCAAGGGTAGTGCCAAATTAGCTTGGCGCCGACAGGCGCCAAGTTAATCTGGCACTAGCCTTTAATTATCATGGTCGACCCATCTCCTGCTGTAGTGCGTCAGGGCTGAATGGGTTAAGATTTTTATTGATAGAATGAAATGAATAATTAGTGGCTAAATGACGAAGACGAGCCGAAGGCGACATTAATTAAAAACGACATCGAACAGTCATGAAAAATACAGATGAAAATTGCAATAATTCAAAATAATCAAACACAAATACAAAAATGAAACGGATTTACAGGAATTTAGTGACAGAAACTGTCATTTTAGAGATGCATACAGGATATTTAAAAAGTTATCGTGAACTTACCAACGTTTTTTTTTGAGTAACCCGAACACTGTCCAATGTTATCCGGTAATCTAGCAGTTGTTATTTACTCTAGTTACTCTAATTAAGATATATAGGTTCACGTACACGTGTTTGAATACTATTTGACATTTGAAATATTATCAGCGCTGTGCACAATATTAAAAACACATCTGCAAGAGGCATAGATCCACGTGAGCTTCGGGGTCACGGGGGCTCCCGTGGATCTATGCCTCTTGTTGACATCACTTTCAGGTTTATTCCTCATGCTCAGTAAATGTATTTTCTGGTGTTATATTGGCGGCCTCGCTTGTACAGTCGTATGCAGTGTAGGTCAAGAGTTACAAAATGCAAAAGGACAAAGTACTTCAGTGCACTCTTCCACCGGATCATCCCGGGGTGGTAGAGGTGCATGCGTCAGCGTTTCTTCGGTGCTTCACACCAGAGACGGACTGTTTTGTAAACTCACGTCCCAGAAATGTGTAGTACCATCGACATCACGCGTTTTGTAGATATGCTGGCTATTTTTAAGCACACCAGGTGCAGAGTACCAGGTGTAGAACAAACAATCTGAGACGGCGAGACAAGACACGAAACTAAAAACGTGTATTCACGTTTGCACGATACGAACATTAAAATAAAGAAAGCAAATAGAAAGAAAAAAAGAAGAAAGAAAAGAAGAAAGAAAAACACTCCAAAAAAAAAGAAAGAAAGAAAGAAAGAAAGAAAGACGAACAGACAAAAAACATACAAACATACAAAAATACAAGCAACCAAAGAAACAAACATACAAACAAATAAACGAACCAACAAATGAACGAACGAACAAACAAATGAACAAACAAACAAACAAACATACAAACAACCAACCAAATAAACAAATATACAAACAAACAGTCAAACGAACGAACAAATGAATGAACGAACAAACGAACGGACGCACGAAGAAAGAAAGAATCAAACAAACAAAAAAACAATGAAACATACATTCAAGCGGACATTTAAATAAACAAAAAACAAACAAACAAACAAACAAACATACAAGAAAGTGATATATCAATATGCTTGATAAGCACTTCAAATGTCAGATTGCGTGCTTTTGAGCACTTATCGTGTTTTTGTTTTTGTTTGTCAAAAGAACACCTGACATTTCTGTAATTTGCTGTCAGCCGAGGGTCTCAAAAGAATCTACGCTTTTTTGCTCACCGAGCTTGGCTGCAGCTGCGACTCCCCTTCAGGGTTACTTCTGAGAAGGGGGTGGGGGGACCGGGATGGGGGAGTGGGGGGGGGGGAAATGGGGGGGGGGAGGGTTAGGTGAAAGAATGCTTGGTCTTTATCCGTTTCTTACCGCAGTTTCCTGGACAAAAGCCCACGCCCCAGGCCCCTTCCTAGTCAGTAAAAATACATCAGGCCGACGTTCGCAGTTGGCTGGCGTACAGTTGTGCATCGGCCAGCTGCAAACGACATCGGCATGAGGACCTTCAGCTCCTTGGGTTCGAGATTGAATGTATTGGTGTCATGGATCCGAGGGTTGATTGGTTGGAAATTCGAGTGTGTCCATTAGGACTTCCCTGGCAACGATCTTCCGTCTACGGCAACACAGTATCGAACAAAGATGGCATAATCTCAGTTGTACACCCTCGAGCGGTGGTATATGAAGTATCTGCGATGTTGATAGTTCAAGTAAATTTGAAGGGGTTCGGTATATATGACATTGTTTGTCCCTGTACTGCTTAGAGTCTATTTTGGAGTGACTATTATATTCCATCGTGAACACGTTGACGGATGACAAAAAAACAGCTACACTGTATTGATTCCGTGTCCTGCTGCCAATAAAAAGTAAATATTATTTGATTGTACATAATTTTGCGACATGCATGTGTGCTGGTCTGTGATTTTGGACCTTACGGCCTAGGCCGTAAGGTGCAAAATCACAGACCAGCAGATATATTATGTGCTGACTTCCTTACAGACCTTCCTATAATAATGTCTTTTTAGAGTTTTCTCCTCTTAGGTGCATGCACGTTGGAAATGTGTCCTGCCCTGTGATTTCTGAATGACTCTCGATACGGCTCTAAGCTGTAAAGTCCAAGAACAGAGATGAAGGCCAAAGCACACATCTGTCACGTAAAGGCAAAAGACTGATTGTCCACTTTTTTGTGTGAAAACCGAGATTTTTTTGCATTAGGACGAAAATCTCGCTTTTGACAAAAATGAATTTACTGTCTTTTGCTTTCACAGAACAGATGTGTGCTTTGTTCTTGGTCAGATAAATAGGGTACAAGTTGTCAGACCAGGAGCTATACGGTAAGAGCACATCAGCACAATTGATTTCAAAATAAAAAAAACAACAACAACAACACATAAATAAGGTGTTGATTTGTATATGAGCACATTTATTTGTTTACAACATCGTAAGGCAAAAAGCCGTGACATCACGCTGTTATAACCTCAGAATAATTATGCAGAGATATTTACAAAAGAGAGAAACAAGAGACAATCGTGTGTAATACTCCGTTCCGTCTGTGAATACAACAGGGCACGTAAATACATAATATCTGTGTATATTATGCTAAAATAGTGTGTGTGTGTGTGTGTGTGTGTGTGTGTGTGTGTGTGTGTGAGAGAGAGAGAGAGAGAGAGAGAGAGAGAGAGAGAGAGAGAGAGAGAGAGAGAGAGAGAGAGAGAGAGAGAGAGAGAGAGAGAGAGAGAGAGAGAGACTGACTAACTCACTCGAGACGAGACGCATACGGATACGCAGCTTTACGCCGCGTATCTGTATGCGTCACGTCTCGAGTGAGACAGCACAATAGTATATCTGTAACAAAAACTCTACCTTTCTGTGGCCCGTTTTTAAAACAATTCACATCCATCAATAGAACACTTATTGCACCGAAATGTACATAAAAGCAAATGAACGAACACCATATCAATGACATAAAACTGGTTACAAACAAACAGTGAGAGCACTTTGAAACTGAACTTTAGAAAATACATTTTACAAATACATTTATAATGATAAACAACATGTTTAAATTTTAATAATAAACATTTCAACAAAACATAGAGTACAATAACACGAAATCATTCACAAAGTGTACACAGTGTGATTTCATGTGAAAACATTTCAAAATTAAAGTGTAGAGTTATGGGCTGTTCTGTTAAAATGATAACAGTGACAATCTTCAACGCCGGAGTTGTGCCCCTTTCGAGGAAGTTGTCCCGATTTGCCAGGTTAAGACTGAAGCAGACCAGTGAATGTTAACCCTTTATGCATGCAACTTCGGACACTGTGCGCACTGCCGGTGGCTACATGTACGATGGAATTAACCCCTCGACCACCACCGCCATTGGATGCAGATGGCGTTTTCAATATTATCACAATTCAACCCCGGCCAAATACGTCAAAGGAAATTGCACACAAAGTGCTTTCAGCAAGAGGCGTAGATCCTCATGAGCCCCCGCAACTGCGGGGGCTCATGAAGATCTATACCTCTTGCAGTTAGGTCTTGTTCTTTTTTCTCTCTCTCTCTCGGCAGTGAAGGGCTTAATGAGTCTTCTACCAACATTCATAATGTGACAAAATCCAAACTTGAGAAAAAAGCTAGCACACGGACACCACGCAGGAAATATAAATACCCAACTTCGGTCAGTCAGGGAGTCGCGGAGTATATCTGCTGCTTATTCGGGTGTGTAGTTAGTGTGACAATGATCTTAGTAACAGTAACAGGACACACCGAAGACCACTCAGGTTCAGGAGGCATGGAACGACATGAGCCCCCGTGCTTGAAAATCTGAGCCTCCAGAAAACGCCACTGATAGTGGCCCCTTCACGGCCAGTGGGCTGAGACTGTATTTCTGAAATCTTTGTCGATTCAGCACCAAAGGGGCCTCAGCCGTCCAAGGACTGTGGATGCAAATTGGTCTCAGCAAGAGGCATAGATCCTCATGAGCCCCCGCATCTGCGGTGGGCCATGAAGATCTGTGTCTCTTGCAGTTGGTTTGTGTTCACTATTTCTCGACAGGGAAGGGGTTAATACGTTCCTCCTGTTGAGGTCCTTACAATAATGCAATAACTAATGATTTAATTAATAATAGTAAATAATTATGTGGTTCTTCTGTCAGATACACATACACGAGGAAGGACATTTATTATTTGACAAGTGATGTAACACTGAAGCGATGACGCTAGAACGACATCATGCATATAAAAGCAACATTGAACAGTGCACTGGGTGGTGTGCGTTTGTGTGTGTTTTATCGCAGGAATACACACAACAGTGCTTGCTGGAAGTTGTAAACTGATAACCTCAAAAAAAAAAAAAACCGTATGCCTCTTGCATCACCACCCACCTAAAATCCAAGAAACGCACGTGCGTGCATGCTGTAAGGAAATATTTAATTTCTATTTAACTTTCCCCCGTTGAAGCTAATCTGGAAAACACAGACCCCCCCCCCCCTCCCCTAGGAAAAAGGCCCTCGGGCCGACGTCGGCCTCAGTTGGCTCGCGCACTCCAGTGCGCTGGCCAACTGCGGCTCACGTCGGCCAGATGACCTTTAAGGGTACGCCCTGTTTGTCTCTTGTGACTCGAGTTATCTTCCTAAAGCAAGCTTGTATCCGTTGTCTGTTTTGATCAGGGCAATCGGATGGCAAGGAAATTGCCTTGCGGTAAACAGATGCAATCTGGAAAACAAAAGCCATTTATTTGAAAACGGACACCAGCAGACACTTCCAATTGTTTTCGCAAGCATATTCTCGGTTTCCAGTGAGCAAAAGGTCCCTTGGCCGACAACGGCCGCGGTAGGCCCGCGCACGGCCCACCGCGGCCGTCGTCGGACCGAAACCGTGTGCTTCTGTGGTTTACATTTGCAGAGCTAATTCTTCAATTTCAGGATGTAGGAGCCGGTCTCTGCAGTAAACAAGGGACACATATTATCATGCAGTTGCAGGGACTCATGAGGATCTCTGCTTCGCGCGTATGGACAAGGCGTGAATAGGGAATGTTCACGTAGATTCACCAACGTAGAAATATAAGTACAGGGTGAAAAGAGAGGGTTTGGGAAGGTGTGGTCGTGAGGGGAGGGGGGGGGGGAGGAGGTGTAGAGCTGGTGAAAGCGTTAAGAAAAGGTCTGTTGTCCACCAGGTGGTTTCAAAGGTGATTTCAAAGACGAATATGGTAAGAACACACATTTTGACCCCAGCTGGATTCGAACTCGCGACCTTTCGGACGAGAGATGACCGCTCCCTGAGGATAGGCGAAGTTGAGAAAGGAGCGGAGTGCATATGTATTGCAACGCATCTGTATGGAATCAAATAAATGCAACAAAGAAAGAAACGGTGTTTTGGTATGGCGTAGAATAACGAGTTGAGTGGTGCCACCCACTCACTCAAAAGTCGCTTTTTTTCTTTGTTAATTATTTTTATAGCATTTTACACACTTGGCCGTTTCTTTCTTTTCTAAAAGGTTGGACCATGCTGCGAGAATAAGGACGTCAATAGATAGGACCGCTCGGTTGATTTAGTACACAAGCGTCTATTCCAGTATTCTGCTCGTACCCCAAGGTAAAATAGCCAACACAGGCACGCGACCTAATAACTAAACTAGAACTGATTTGAATTAACGGTGTGAGTTAACGGCGAATAGCACTCAGCGACCAGATCTGTCGAGCCGCAAGCCCCTCCACAGGCTATTAACCCTTTGCTTGTCGGTAGCGGTTTTTGTCGCGATGATTATTATAAAATCATCGCGACAAAACCACTACCGACACGCAGAGGGTTAAGGTCTCTAGTTCTCGCTGGCCCCATTTCCGTCCTTGTTCGAATTAGTTATTCGGTGGGGGTTCGTTCACTCCTTGTGAGATGAGACCAGTATATGTATCGACAGGCTTCAGGCGACGCTGACCAGTCCGCCTGAGCGAAACGTTCTCGGGTTGACGTCGGCCGTAGCTGGCCCGCGAGGGCCAACCACGGCGGACGTCGCCCCGAGGACCTCTTTCTCTCTGGCTCTTTTCTCTTTTTCTGGGATTATTGTGAGATGAAAACAAGGGACTTCATCTGCCACCAGCAGCTCTCCGTAGGCTCTTACCCTTGATGCAACTCCATGATCACTCGAAAGCATGGGAGGGATTAGAATGATGAACAAGATGGGATGAACAAGATGGGATGAACCATAACACACAAACTCCCTTCTATATGAGAGCTGTCTTCGCTGTCAATGGTCTCTACCTTTTGTCTTTGACCTGATTCTGATGTTGAATTATCTTTTATTGAAAAAGTCTCGCAGATCTGCCAATGCGTCAGTGAGTTCTATAAGGGGCGCAGGACATACGCGTCATTGATCTGGCCAAACGTCATTTGTCATGACGTAAGTTTTAGTTTTTACGTAATTTTATATTTTACGTGATATGAATTTCACTTTCGCTTCATAGGCTTGAGAAAATGGTGACAAAACTAAACCTCCACGGTACAATTTCAGTCTTGCTATAATTTGTGTGAAAGCAGTTTGACTTTACCTAGCTACATGATATACTAAGTACACGGGTCACCTGCATGCTCTTCTGAAAGCCGCGCGTCGATGTGTGTGAACGTGCTAGTCGTGCGCGCGCGCGCGCTCCAAACAGTTCCAAAAGGCATTAATCCTCATGCACCTGGAGGGCGCAAGAGGATCTATTCCTCCTGGAGATGCGCGCATGTTTGTGTGTGTGTGTGTGTGTGTGTGTGTGTGTGTGTGTGAGAGAGAGAGAGAGAGAGAGAGAGAGAGAGAGAGAGAGAGAGAGAGAGAGAGAGAGAGAGAGAGCCGCGCGCGCGTGAGAGAATGACGTCATATTTAGAGTATTATGTCAGTGTCTGCGTGGTGACGGAGTTCCTCTTTTACGTCACCGCCACTGTCTGACGTTCTCTAGAAGTAAAACTTTTTTTAGGGTGTTTTAATTAAATGTTTACTAAAGAAGTTAAAAGGGTAAAGGGTACAAAGCTGGCTAACAAACTCATCGAATCCTCCAAACTAGCTATATGCAAAAGTTCAAGTAAATATGCCGAAAATTACGGACTATAAATCTGGGTCAACCGACTTCCTACAAACGGTTGTTTATGTCTTCAATGAAACATTCAATTACAATATGCACTAAGCCACCCACTTAAGAAAGTATTTTGCCAAGTTTCAAGCTTGTGTGTACAGAACTATCGGAGATTCTCTTGTTTAGATACATTCGAACACACATACATACATACATACATACGCACATACATACATACGCACATACGGCGCTTAGCGCAGCGAGGTTAGCGTAACTAGACATGACGCAATTTTTATCTTGTTACTTCATTTGTTAGAGGTTTAGCCTGCCCGCCGTTGACATCATGGACATGCTATTAAATTTGCCACACCGCGACCTGTCCTAAAAAGTCCCTTCTATAAATAGAAGGGACTTAAAAAGGAAAGCAAAACTGAATAATGCACATGAAAGACACTACATTTTAAAATAAAGATGCGAGGGGATAGGGGGTAGGGGTGGGGTGGGGTCGGGGTGGAGGGGTTGGTGGAGGGGTGGGGAGGGGTGGGGGGATTAACGTTATTGTATGGCTGTGGAAACTAAGCCTAAGCCTTAACCCTTTCACTGCCAGCTGACACAAGTTTTGTTTTTGAACCAAGGCAAACATACCCTCCCTCTCCGTCCAAGAGACACAGATACTAATCTGATTAACAAGAGGCAATGACGTCATGAGGCAATGAAGTTCGTTGCTACTTGCTCAGAATTGGGTGCTCTCCCAATTTCCCTGGCAGCGAAAGGATTAAAACAGACGTAACAATTCACATAAAAATACACGAATAGTTTGAGCATTTTCAAGTGACGACAACAAACACAAGGTAGAAATTAAAGAGATCTCAAACCAAGAACAAGAAAATCTCGCGAACACATAGCAGCAACATTGTCGTCAACGGACGCCAGACAAAACAAAAGTTAGCAACAACAACAAACTGTTTTTCTATTAAGCTATGATAACAGTGAGAACAACTTGAAAGTTGTTGTCTGAGAAAACATTGTTTCGCCGTCGGAAAAAAACCAACAAAACCACCCGTCAAGTTTCAGATATGTTATCAAGCAAATGCCATCGAGGTCACGTTTTTTTCCGTGTGTATCCGTCGCCGTCTTCATTCAACAAAAAGTGTGATTTAATGTGTTTGGCGAGACATACAGGAACAGATTTTATAACTGTGTGCTGGTCTGTGATTTTGGAACTTACGGCCTTTGGCCGTAAGTTTCAAAATTACAGACCAGCACACAAAACACGATGAAAACAATCAAAAACTCTGTTTTTCCAGCTTCTTTGCGCAGGGCCTCACTCAAGAGCGAAAAAGACCGTATGACAAAGATGATGCATGTCCATTAATTTTTGTATTGTCCAGCCAACAGCAATGTCAGTAATTCGATCGTCAACAAGTAGCGTCAAGTAAACTGATTTCTTCGCCAGCATTATTATCACGGAAGGCGCCCAGAGAAGCAATATCAGCTTTCCTCGTAGATTCGCCCAACGTCGGAGACTGGAGTCCCTGTAACGCCACCCGATACTGACTTTTGTAGAGACACTCGATACCTCTGAAACAGCATTTCCTGCCGAAAGATTTTAAAACCTGCTGCTTTTACCACGACATAAACTGCTCCGAGGTAAAGTCTCGGTCAGTCCCTTCAGTCAGATTCTTTTATCTGTATGAGACAGAGATGTATATCAACCCCTGAGACTGATCTCAGAGGGGTTATGAGAACCGATTTCACCTTGCTTAGACAGGATCGAGTACAGCTGTTCCTTATACGGACGTGTTACATGGGGTTACACGTACTAAGACTTATCTAGCGGAATCTTTGCATTAACGCTAACGGCAAAATGCTGAAGTATACGATGCTTCTCTGGTTGTCCGTCAGTTGGGCACAATGACCAACACGAAGCATGTTAAGGAGGACGGCTCCCACGATCAGTGAAGGCGGCTGTATCAGGTGGTACCAGCAGATGTAACGCACGTTCCCAGTGGCGGATGCCTCCTCGCAACAAAAGTCAAGATGTCAACACGTGGCACCATAAATTAAAACTGACACGTACCCCTTGCGCAAAAGGTCATCGGGCCGAAAACGCAACTCCGATTGGTAGACGCATCCTCAGCACGCTCTTTTGATACGCGTATTATTTATTATTGACCACCTTGTGCGTGTCGCCACCGGCTCTGAAGGGCTACACGCGCAATCGGGTTAACTCATTCTACCCCAAGACCGAAATCCACAAATTTTGACGTTGTCCTCTGAAGACTGCATTGCAGTGCAGGACACAGATCGACCATGACAGTTCAAGGGTGATGCCAGAATAGCTTGGCGCCCACAGGCGCCAAGCTATTCTGGCATTACCCTTGAACTATCATGGTCTATCCTGTTCTTGCTGTGGTGTGTCTGGGGTAGAACGAGTTAACTATCGCATTCAAGACGTCCCACAACAATGGCTGCGAAAGTGTCGTATAGCGGCGTTGCCGCTGGCAACACTATACGACTCTTTCGCAGCTATTGATATGGGGCCCTTTGAATGAGCTAAACGTAATGCATTTTCCCATTGATAGATGCATCGTAGAGTTGAGAGAACGCGCTGTTGTTGCGCATGGCAAGGTCATACACCAAATTGCGCGTGCAGCCCCCGGTGCTGTTTACAGCATCCGTGGCTGCATGCAGAAGGGGGTTAAATAATATGTAACGCAGCTTCTCACTGGTGAATGCATTCTCATCACACACTGTTGTCACACGTGGCACGATTAATTAAACGTAAAACGCAGCATCTCACTGGCAGACTGCCTCCTCAGCACGAGCTGTTGTTACGGATATTGTCTCTCGTCCATGGGCTGGCTTCTCTGGAGCTGTGACGTGACAGGTCGTACATGGACGTGCGACATCTGCTCTCCGAGTCGTAGGTGGAGGTGACGACGTGCGTCGAGCGTGTCCAGGAGCGCGTGATGCGGAGGTCACGTGTCTTGCTGCACGTGCAGCCGGAGAAGGCCAGGTAGATCCATGGGTTGGTGCAGCTGTTCAGTGACGCCAGGAGAGCGACGATGGAAAATACGGGACCTGCAACAAAGTTTCAGAAGATGTGAATCGAAGTGTGTACGCTCCAGTATAGAATCCAGACCAAAATTAATGTGACTGCCAAGCATGTAAAACTAGAAGAGAAGAACCCAACGGAGAAAGAAACACGCTAATGCTATTGGATTCTTCTCTGCTCCAGTATAATATTTACAGATTCCGTGTGTATCTCGCCATTCTCTCTAAAACAGCAAATTTATTATCTCTGAAATAGGAACTTGATTTTTAAGCACAAAGTATCTGCGTTAATGTCTAGACTGAGGCGAAAAACAGATATTCGGCTACTATGTGAGTGTATGTGCATGCGCGCTGACCTGTGTGTGTGTATGTATGTGCGTGCGTGCGTGCGTGCGTGTGTGCGTGCGTGCGTGCGTGCGAGCGAGCGAGCGTGTGTGTGTGTATGTGTGTGTGTGTGTGTGAGAGAGAGACAGAGAGAGAGAGAGAGAGAGAGAGAGAGAGAGAGAGAGAGAGAGAGAGAGAGAGAGAGAGAGAGAGAGAGAGAGAGAGAGAGATGATAATGATGATGATGATGATGATGAAACGTTTTTATTCAGGATAAAGTTTTAGGCATGTGAATGCCTCTCTTACAAACTCTCCTGCTGCTCTACACACATAAACATACATCGAGCAGCACAGTAAAATATTAATAAAAAACAATAAGAAACAAACATAGTGTCAAGAACATTCAAGTGTACGAAAAGCATAAAAGGTAAAAACACAAAAACAAAATAAACCCATAATAACAGCGACATAAGCTGAAGGTCATCTTATAATTAGAACATGTCTCTGAGAGTACAGCATGATTAGAGGAGAACTGAATCGTGGTACTAGTTTACAAGTAAAAAGCGATCCTTAAAAATACTATATTTCGAAATACACTTAAGATGCTGGGGTAAATTATTTCATGTTTGTGCACCTGAAAAGGTCAGGCTAGTTTTATACATGTCTAGTCTTGTTCTTGGTAGGTGGAACGATCTGCTTCTCGTGTACTCTGTCTATGATTATCTGAAAACAGAGTTCTCAAATAGAGTGGGGCTCTCTCGTGGAGATAGAGAGAGAGAGAGAGAGAGAGAGAGAGAGAGAGAGAGAGAGAGAGAGAGAGAGAGAGAGAGAGAGAGAGAGAGAGAGAGAGAGAGAGAGAGAGATGATGATGATGATTATGATGAAACGTTTTTATGTGAATGCCTCTCTTACAAACTCTCCTGCTGCTCTACACACTTAAATAAACATCGAGCAACTCAATAAAATAATAATAAAAAAATCCACAATAGTATAAAGAAATTCAAATGTGCAAAAAGCATAAAAGACGAAAGAACACACACACACACACACACACACACACACACACACACACACACACACACACACATAATAACAGCGACATAAGCTGAAGGTCATTTTATAATTAGAACATGTCTCTGAGAGTTCAGCATTATTAGAGGAAAATTAAATCGTGGAATTAGTTTAGAAGTAAAAAGCGATAAAGGCGATCCTTAAATACACTAAATTTAGAAATAGACTTAAGATGCTGGGGAAAATTATTCCATGCTTTTGCACCTGAAAAGGCCAGGCTAGTTTTATATATAATCTTGTTCTTGGTTGTCGGAGCTACCTGTTTCTCGTGTTTTGTCTATAATTATCTGAAAACAAAGTTCGCAAATGGAGTGGAGCTCTCTCGTGTAGAATCTTGTACGTTAATACACACCGATTAAATTCGAATTGTTTGTTTAATGCCAACAATTTAAGAAATTTGATTTTTTTTGTTCTGTGGGGGCGGGTCCAGGAAGTAGGAGTTTAACACCTCGACAATACAGAAAAATTGACCTTTTTCATATGAACTTCGCTGTAACCGTCCCAGACAGTGGAACTGTAATTACAGTGCGTTTTGACATGCACGTGGAAGAAAAGTTTGCAAACGTCTGAGCTTAGACAAAAGGAACATGTTTTTGGACAGAGTTTTGCATACCGTATCAACATGAGGTTTCCAGTTTAACTGGTTGTCTACTGTTACGCCCAGCAAGCGATGCTTAGTTACTTATTCTATAGGTTGGCCATCTAAGGTAAGTGTTAAAGTTGGTAGTCCGCGCTGGTGTTTCTGGCGTGTTGTAACCAAAATGCTCTTTGTCTTTGGAATGCTAATTATTATGTGATTAGTAATGCACCAGTCAGCTACGTCGTCCAGGCTCTGCTGCAGTATCTAATTGAGAGAGAGAGAGAGAGAGAGAGAGAGAGAGAGAGAGAGAGAGAGAGAGAGAGAGAGAGAGAGAGAGAGAGAGAGAGAGAGAGAGAGAGAGAGAGAGAGAGAGAAATGAAATGAAATGAAATGAAATGAAATTTTATTGAAATGAAACTTTATTGAAATGAAACTTTATTTCTCAAGGATAAATGATTAGGTACACATACCTTTTTTCAATCATGTCCTTGCACACGCACTCACACATCAATCTCACGCGCGTGACTAAAACTAATAAAACTGGAAAGGCAAAACGTGAGAAAAAAAACAACAACTAGTTAGCAGTCACACACACACACACACACACACACACACACACACACACACACACACACACACACACACTCACGCACGCACGCACGCACGCACGCACACACACACACACACACACACACACACACACACACACACACACACACACACACACACACACACACACACACACACACTAAGAACCTGATTAAACATGAACGTTAAAAACTTAGTTTGAACAGCAACAGCAAACTCGACAATACAACTCAATGCGCTGAAAAAACGCCGACACAACTACACAACTATGGGCTTAAGTTTCTTTCAGCTGCCGAAATAAGCGGGCTCTGAATGTGGACAAAGAAGGAGCCCCAGTAATGTCGATAGGCAACAGATTCCATAGTTTGGCTCCTGAGTAAGACAAACTAGTTTTGAATATATCGAGGCGCGGCCTTGGTATGGATAGATTGTTCCTCGTCGTTTTATAAGGCGTATGAGCAGGGCTAAATAGATCTGTTAGATAACTAGGCGTTTTAGAGTGGTAGATTTTAAACATAAGTACGCCTTTATTGTACATAAGTAACTTACGCAGAGGCAGCATGTCGAGGGCTTTGAGTCGGTCGTCGGTGCTTTCTTTACTATCCGGGTGGATTAATTTGGCTGCTCTACGATGAAGAGCATTAAGCCTTTTTATGCACGCATCGCTACATCCATCCCAAACTGTAGAAGCATAATCTATATAGGATCTATTTGAGAGATAGAGAGAGAGAGAGAGAGAGAGAGAGAGAGAGAGAGAGAGAGAGAGAGAGAGAGAGAGAGAGAGAGAGAGAGAGAGAGAGAGAGAGAGAGAGAGAGAGGGAGGGGATTGAGAGAGTGGGGGGAGAGAAATGAAATGAAACTTTATTTCTCAAGGATAAATGATTAGGTTAAACCTGTTTTCAATCATGTCCTTGCACACACACACACACACACACACACACACACACACACACACACACACACACACACACACACACGCACGCACATACGCACGCACGCAAGCACTCACACAGACACACACACACATACACAATGCCTGTAGAGATAGAGAGAGAGAGAGAGCGAGAGAGAGAGAGAGAGAGAGAGAGAGAGCGAGAGAGAGAGAGAGAGAGAGAGAGAGAGAGAGAGAGAGAGGAGAGAGAGAGAGAGAGAGAGAGAGAGAGAGAGAGAGGGAGGGGATTGAGAGAGTGGGGGGAGAGAAATGAAATGAAACTTTATTTCTCAAGGATAAATGATTAGGTTAAACCTGTTTTCAATCATGTCCTTGCACACACACACACACACACACACACACACACACACACACACACACACACACACACACACACACACACACACGCACGCACATACGCACGCACGCAAGCACTCACACAGACACACACACACATACACAATGCCTGTAGAGATAGAGAGAGAGAGAGAGCGAGAGAGAGAGAGAGAGAGAGAGAGAGCGAGAGAGAGAGAGAGAGAGAGAGAGAGAGAGAGAGAGAGAGAGAGAGAGAGAGAGAGAGAGAGAGAGAGAGAGAGAGAGAGAGAGAGAGAGAAATGAAATGAAATGAAATGAAATGAAACTTTATTTCTCAACGGATAAAGTAATTAGCACGTGTGCCATTTTTCATACTTGCCGTTGCTACTCTACAAACACAGGATAATAATTGTAATACTAATAGTACCAAATTACACAAAGAAAAATTAGAAAACATTAAACATGAAGAGACATTAAACAAAATTCATTCATTCATTCGGTCATACCAAAAACAAACGAAAAATAAAAAGTACACGCAACGCGCGCACACTGACACATACACGCTCGCGCGCACACACAGACACGCGCTAATGATAACTTGACCTATATACGAAGCAAATCATTTGGATCATAGTGAAAATTCACTTCAGACAGCAAAATTATTTGGATTATAATAGAAAGTTGAATTATGTAATTAGGCGATTATTATTAGTATGGACAAACCATACGGCAGCATGCACTGATTATACGATAAGCACATGTTTGATACGAATACTTGTGGTAGATTATGTATCAGCAGACAAGTACTTGAGGAGGCATTCCTTGAAAGAGGAGAGGGAGCTAGCGTGTGTTATACATGTTGGCAGTGTGTTCCAGAAAGATGCGCCTGGTTTTAAATAGATCTATCCTGGGGCGAGGTGTAATAAAGTTTCGTCTTGAAGTAGAATAACCTGAACTTGCCTTGGTAAAGAGCTTACAAAGATATTTTGGGTGAATCTCATTCCAGATTTTATACATAACCACACCCTTGTTTAAGAGGTGATGCTTGCTAAGAGGTAGCATTTTCAGTTTTTCAAGTCTTTCATCAGTTGTTAGGGCTGAATCAGGCAGGATATGTTTCGCTGCTCTCCGATGCAGGGAGTTAAGCCTCTTTAAGTGTATGTCACCGCTGCCATCCCATATCGTGGACGCATAATCGATGTGGGATTTGACATGCGCATTGTAAAATAACTTGCGGGCATCAACATCGATAAAGTACTTCAACTTTGAAAGCATAAAAACATTTCTAGCAACAGTTTTACATACAGCATTTATGTGTGGTTGCCACTTCATCTGGTCATCAATTCAAATGACAAATCAAGGGAAAGGGGGCTTATTCGATGTTTTTGGCGTGTCGCAACTACCATTGACTTAGTCTTTGCTGGATGGATACTGCCAAGAACCTCACTGGCTGTTTGGGTTACAGCAGTGTTAAGTGTGTCTATCAGTGTGTCCACGTCCGTGTCTTCTGCACCTAGAAGTAGCAGTGGCGAGAATTTACCTCCCATCTTTGCCTGGAAGGCTTCCGCTACCTCTGGGTCTTTCAACTTCTCGAGGTCAAACTTGATTCTGGTGGGACCCTGCTTGTTGACCTTCTTTAGGCGGAGTCGGAAGGTCATCATCACTAAGTCATGGTCACTTCCAGTGTCTGCTCCTGGAAAACTTCTTGTCTTGGCAATGTTCACACTGGTTTGGAAGCGTCTCTTCACCATAATGTCGTCAATTTGGTTATGGTGCTCTCCGTTCGGGCTGTGCCATGTCCACCTTCTGGATGCTTTGTGTGGGCCAAACGTGTTCATCTGCTTTAGATCATTTGAGCTGGCAAATTCCAGTAGCTTTAAGCCTCTGTCGTTGGTCTCTGCATTGCAGTAGCGTCTGCATGTGCCTTTCCAGTTCCTAGCAGCATCCTCTCCTATTTTGGCATTCCAGTCTCTCTGCACCACAAAAATGTCTTTCTTGGGGGTCTGCTCCAGAACTTCTTGCAGTTGGTCATAGAAGTCTTCTATTTCCTCATCGCCATAGTCTGTTGTTGGGGCGTAAACTTGTACAATGGTGATATTGAATGGAGTTGCCCTCAAGCGTATGGTGATAAGCCTACTGAAGATTGGCCGACAACTCATGACAGTGTTCATAATGTCCTTGTGGACGAGAAATCCGACACCCTGTTCGTGTTTGTCTTCTGTGCCACTGTAATACAGTTTGTGGTTTTGCTAGGTTGATGTTTCCCCAAGGTTCTTCCATCGTACTTCGCACAGTCCTAGGATGGTCCAGTGGTATCTGTTCATTTCGTATGTCAGTTCCTCTACCTTTATAGGCGGTCTTAATGTTCCGACGTTCCAGGTGCCAATGCTGATGTTGTTTCTGGCACGCAGTTTTGATGGTGCACCAGTAACACACTTAACACCTCTGCCCTGGCGCAAGACAGAAGGCGCGGTCCTTGTTCCGGGCGACGGGCATGTGGTGTGTCTTGGACAAAAGAACCTGTCGGAGCCCATCCCTCTCCAGGCTGTTAACCACAACCGAAACTCCACATAACTTGTGGCTCGCCTTGGTCCTGGACACGTGGCCGATGAGACCCTGATGTCCTGGGTGGTGACTTCATCAAGGAAGTTCATACACCCAATCAGGTACCGTGTCAGCACCCTAGCCTTTGGTTATCCAAAACTTAACCTGCAAGGCAGCAGGGGACTCGTGAAAGGCGGGGTCGTCTATGTCCCGTGCAGATGTGAACATCTGCCCACTGCCCACAGCCAGTGAGATCCTTGGCAAACACTGACAAGCAAAGAAACCTTGGGTTACAGCTGACATCTTTGTTCTATGTGACAACCGTCGAGAATTAAAGAAAAAGAAATCAGAGGTAGGAGCTCAACAACACAGGGAAATTAACCAGGATATCAAGAAAAGCATGAAAAAGGCAAAGAATAAGTGGATTGAAAATCAGTGTAAAAACGTAGAAGAAAATATGAACAAAAATAATAGCAAAAAAGCATACCAGCTGCTAAAAGACCTGACCAGTGTAAAACAAGGACGCTCCTCGATCATTCAAGATAGTGAAAGGAATTGTCTTACGGAAGACCAAGACATACTGAAGAGATGGACAGAGTACTGCTCCGATTTGTACAACCACCGAGCTGCAGGGGACCCAGGCATACTTGTCAACCCACCCGTGACCAACAATGGCAACTATCCCATCCTCCGAGAAGAAGTAGAGGCTGCAGTGAAGTCGCTGAAAAAAGGGAAGGCAGCAGGAGCAGACAACATCCCTGCAGAGCTAGTCCAAGAAGGGGGAGAAGACATGATAAGCGCCTTACTAACAGTCTGCAATAAGATCTAGCAGTCAGAGGATTGGCCCACACCATGGACCCAATCACTTATAATAACTCTCCCCCAAAAAGGCAACTTACATCAATGCCAGAATTATCGCACGATTAGTCTTATATGCCACCCAAGCAAAGTCATGTTAAAGATCCTACTGAACAGACTGAAGCCACAGGCAGAGGAAATCATAGCTGAGGAACAGGCAGGTTTGAGACCAGGGCGCAGCACAACTGAACAGATCTTCAACCTGAGAGTTCTATGTGAGAGGTACCTCCAGCACCAGCAAGATCTCTATCATGTCTTTGTGGATTTTAAGAAAGCGTTTGACAGGGTGGGGCACCACCATGAAGCTATACAACATCAATGCCAACCTGATCAAAGTCATAGCAAACCTTTACAACACGGCTACTAGCGCAGTCTGCTTCAACGGCAAAATAGGAAACTGGTTTAGGACTACAGTCGGAGTCAGACAAGGCTGCTTGCTCTCACCCACTCTTTTCAACATCTTCCTGGAAAGAATCATGACGGACTCTCTGAAAGATCATGAAGGGACTGTCAGTATTGGAGGCAGAACAATCACGAACTTGCGCTTTGCGGACGACATTGTTGGCCTTGCAGGAACAGAGAAGGAGCTAGCTCAGCTGGTGGAAAAGTTGGATAGTACAGCCATTGCGTATGGGATGAAAATCAATGCAGAGAAGACCAAACTGGTGACCAATAATGCGAGTGGCATTGGCACTGAAATCATGGTTGGAGGTCAAAAACTGGAAACAGTTAAGAAATTCAAATACTTAGGAGCCATTGTGACAGATGAGGGATCAAAACCAGAAATACTGTCCAGGATTGTGCAGACAACAACAGCACTGACAAGATTGAAGACCATAATATGGAAGGACAAAAACATCACACTCTGATCCAAGATCAGACTGATGCGCTCCTTAGTCATCTCAGTGTTCTTGAATACCTACGTGTCATGGACCCTCACAGCAGACCTTGAAAGGAGGATACAAGCCACTGAAATGAGATGTTTTCGAAGGCTGCTTGGCATTTCATACAGAGATCACATCACGAACGAGGAAGTGGGAAGCAGAATCAGGCAAGCCATCGGGCCCTATGAAGACCTATTAGCCATTGTGAAAACACGCAAACTGAAGTGGTATGGGCATGTCACACGTTCAGCAGGGGTTGCCAAAACAATCCCGCAAGGCACTGTGCAAGGAGGACGAAGGAGAGGAAGACAGAGGAAAAGATGGGAGGACAATATCTCAGAGTGGACAGGACTGAAGCTGGGCGATACGTTGAGAATGGCAGAGAACAGAGAGAAATGGAGGGAGCTGGTTGCAAAGTCATCAGTGGTGCCCCAACGGTCGGCAAGACTACGGGATATAGATAGATAGATAGATAGGATGGATACTCATTGAGTTACGTTCATACCAGGCGGACACCTCATCAAGGCTCTGTTGTAGGTTGTTTTTGCAACCACATTAAGGTTTTTATTTGTCGTGTGGATTAAAGTCAATTCGACGGATTCGGACGTTAGGTAAAGAGGTAGATCATTGATGTATAAACAAAATAGCAGAGATCCTAACATCGACCCTTGAGGTACTCCAAACTTACCTCCTTCAGTTAGGTGTGTGATCCATTAACTACAACCTTTTGCTTTCTTCCTTTTAGGTATGAACTAAAGAAGGCAACTGCTGAGGCGTTTTTTAAAAAAAAAATAATGACTAAGTTTGCTTATCAGAGTGTCGTGGTTAACCAGATCAAACGCCTTCTTAAAGTCAAGATAAATAAACCCGTCAGTTGAGAATTGTTTACGTTAGATAACCACTTATCTGCAAGTCTAGTTAGCGCTGTATGACAGGAATAATTCGGACGAAACCCAGACTGGAAGGGATGAAGCATATTATTTGTCTCTAAATTGATTTAATACTGAGACAAATGTTTGTGTACATGTCGCTCCAGATGTTTGCTTAACACGGACAGTAACGAAATCGGTCTATAATTATTCAGATTTTTCCTGTCCTTGGATTTCGGTAGTGGAATT
>BTPG01000008.1:131647853-131700353 GCA_036245525.1 Semisulcospira habei
CACACACACGGAAGTACGTAAATCAAAGTTAGGTCAGACCCCGCTACGGCTCAAACATTGGATTAAAGGCCCGGACAAACGTGGTATCGTGATGTATGTCCGGGGCCTTCAACCAACGCCTGCGTCAGACGAAGCACAGTCCCGACCCACGTCTGGCTAATATGCATTACACACGGTACATGAAATGCAACTACATAATAAACACATACATATAGTATACATTGCACACTGTTAAGACTACATTCGGTACATTGAACGCAAAAACTGTAAGCACAAACGTCAAGATTATCTAGACGTTGTACTTCCTCCTGACTAACCCAACACACACATACATGCACGCAAGATGCAGGCACACACATACATACACACACACACACACGCGCGCGCGCGCACACACACACACACACACACATGCACGCACACACCAGCATAAACAAATATGCACAAAACACAATGTTCCGCACACATGCACGCACACACATACACACGCGCCCACACACTTGCATGTTTGATAACAGTCATTATTCAGAACGCAGTAGTCGCGTGCGCTTTGTTCGGCGGCTCAATTAAGTGCCGGAATAGTCTTGCCTTGAAGGTGGACAATGAAGATGCCTTGGTAATATTGGCCGGAAACGAGTTCCAAAGTTTGGCCCCTGAGTAAGACAGACTAGTTTTGAATATATCAAGTCGTGGCCTAGGTACTGACAGTTTGTTCCTTGATGTGTATGGTGTGTTAGCATCCTTAAACAAATCCGAGACGTACCGCGGGTTTTGGATTTTCGGACTTTAAACATTAACACGCCCTTATTGAACAGAAAGAGGTTACGTAACGGAAGCATGTCAAGGGCCCTAAGTCGCTCCTCAGTGCTGTCTCTGCTATTAGGAAGGATTAGCTTGGCGGCCCTCCGGTGGAGGGAATTAAGCCTCTTTAAGCACGCATCACTACACCCATCCCAGACTGTAGATGCGTAGTCAATGTGGGACTGGATGTGAGCGCTGAAGAAGAGTTTTCTAGTTGGTGAGTTCGTAAAGTAAATAAGTTTTGAAAGGAGAAATAGATTTCTGGACACAATTTTGCACACACTGTTTACATGCGCCTGCCATGTCAACTGATCATCTATAATGACGCCTAACAGCCGGCGCTCCTTAACTTGTTTTTAATCGGCCCACAATTAAGGGAAAAGCTAAGTGACGGTGGGTTTAGCTGGTGCTTTTGACGTGTAGTGATTAACATGTACTCTGTTTTAGATGGGTTAGGTATCATGTAGTTGTCTCGGCACCAATTTGAGACGTCTAATAGACTATGTTGCAAAGAAGAATTAATTGTAGATAGTTTTGCCGACGACACGTTGAGAGTAGCGTCATCTG
Source organism: Semisulcospira habei (assembly GCA_036245525.1). Lineage (NCBI taxonomy): Eukaryota > Metazoa > Mollusca > Gastropoda > Semisulcospiridae > Semisulcospira > Semisulcospira habei. The sequence continues at coordinate 131,649,222 of BTPG01000008.1, forward strand.
CAAACAAATTGCATCGCACATTTGATTGTGAGATACACAAAGCCAAGTCATTAATAAAAATTAAAAACAAGAGAGGGCCTAAAATAGACCCCTGGGGTACTCCATGCTTAGGAACACCTTCTGAGGAACGCTTACCGTTGACAAAAACATACTGAGATCTATTGCTTAGATAAGATTTAAAGAAGGCAGCGGAATCTGTGTCTATGTGGTATGCAAACAGCTTCTGTAGCAACAGTTCATGGTTGACTAAGTCAAAAGCTTAAGAAAAATCTAAAAATATCGCACCGGTCATTTCAGCATTGTTTATTGAAGTTAGCCAGGTATTGGTCAGATGAGACAGAGCCGTGTGACAAGAGTGGCGGGGTCTGAAGCCTGACTGTAACGGATAAATCAAGTTATGTGTCTCCAGGAAGTGACTCAGGTACCTGTAGACATGTTTTTCTATCGGCTTTGACAAAGTTGATAAAAGTGAAATTGGCCTGAATTTGTTGGGGTCAGCGAGGTCTTTAGTTTTAGGCAGCGGAATGACTTTAGCTATTTTCCAGCTTCTCGGGAAAGTACCTTGCTGGATTATAAATTGTAGATAAATGTTAAAGATTTAACAACATAGGGGACAGACAGTTTTGAAAAAAAACTATTAATGTCGTCCTGACCAAGGGAGCGTTTATTTTTCAGCTGATTAATAGACTTGCCTACGTCGAAAACAGTTAAGTACGGAATACTAAAAAAGTCGTTTGGCGCCAGTCTCTAGTCGCAAAATGTTTTAAGTTTTACAGAAATAGTCGGCTTGAGAGAGAGAGAGAGAGAGAGAGAGAGAGAGAGAGAGAGAGAGAGAGAGAGAGAGAGAGAGAGAGAGAGAGAGAGAGAGAGAGAGAGAGAGAGAGAGAGAGAGAGAGAGAGAGACAATGACAATGACAATGACAATGATTCTTTATTTTACAACAGTGAAAGTTTTGGTGAAACCATTTTTCGAACTTGCCGTTGCTAATCTACTTTACATATAATGCACAAATCACAAAATACTATCATTAAATTGGGAAAAACTAAATATATAACTAACAAAAAATTGAAATATAAAGTTTTAAAAAAGAAGAAATCATTGAAAAAGTAGAAATAAACATAGAAAATCCCACACATACACACAATTGTAAAGGTATAAATCTCCATACATACATTCATAAACACAAGCACGAGCACAAAACACACTCACACACACAAACACACACACACACACGCGCACGCACGCACTCGCGCACGCACACACACACACACACACACACAATACGTGCAGCATTAGCATCTTGTATTAAGTAAAAATATAACTGAATTGAAGAGTTAGAAAGGGGAAAATCGTACACTGCAAGTGCAGATTGCTGTGAAAATCTTACGATGCTGAGGTGAGGTACTTGAAGAGAGCAGTTTTAAAAGACGAAAGCGTTGTTGATGTTGTAACATGTTTGGGGATTGTGTTCCACATGCTAGCACCTGAAAACGCTAAACTTGTCTTATAGAGATCGATTCTAGGTCGTGGCACAGTAATGGACTGCCTTGTTCTGGAGTATGTTGATGCCGTGAGGGAAAACATTTTTTTAATATACTCGGGGAGTCTGTTATTCAATACTTTGAATATCGTTATTCCCTTATTGTATAATAAATGTTTTTTCAAGGGGAGAAATTCTAAGGTTTTCAGTTTATTATCCGTTGTTGAGTTAGGGTTTGAAAGGATAAGCTTCGCGGCTCTACGATGAAGAGAGTTCAGTCTCTTTAACTGGACCTCGCTTGCGCCATCCCACACCGTAGAAGCATAATCTATATGTGACCTGATGTGGGCGTTGAAGAACAGTTTTCGTGTTTCTACATTAGCTATATGTTTTAACTTGGATAAAATAAACAGTTTCTTTGATATTGTCTTACATATATTACTAAGATGGCGTTGCCATTTAAACTGGTTATCTACAGTAACGCTGAGAAGACGATGTTCCGTTACCTGGCTGATAGATTTGCCTTGAAGGGACAAGCTGAGTGAGAGAGTGCCGAGCTGGTGCTTTTGGCGGGTACTTACAACCATACATTCAGTCTTTGCAGGGTTTAAGATCATGGAATTGTTACTGCACCAGCTGTTAATGTCCTGTAATGTGTTTTGTAGGCGCGTGTCAATTACTGACAAATCCTTATCGGGAGTGTGTATCGCAGCATCATCAGCGAACATATCGCATTCAACACTTTCATCACTAATTGTGAGTGGAAGGTCGTTAATGAACAAACAGAATAAAAGAGGGCCTAAAATAGAGCCCTGGGGCACGCCATGCTTTACTTTGCAGTGACTAGAATATGTACCATTAAGGAGAACTTTTTGTCTTCTGTTTTCTAAGTAGGATTTGAAAAACACGGCTGCGCTTTTAGTATATAAGGATATTTTCTTTATAAGTATGTCATGGTTCACCATGTCAAAGGCTTTCCGGAAGTCTAAGAACATTACACCTGTTAGTTTGGAATCATTAATAGATGATAACCAGGTATCTGCCATCCTTATCAAGGCAGTGTGACAGGAATGGTTTGGTCTGAAGCCTGACTGCAGTGAATGGATGAGATTTTGGTTTTCTAAGTATTCAGATAGATGCTTATGGATGTGCCGCTCTAAAGGCTTCGACAAAACAGGTAATAGTGATATGGGGCGAAAGTTGTTGATTTCACTCAGATCTTTCGATTTTGGTAGGGGGATCACTTTTGCGTCTTTAAATGCGTCCGGAAAAGAGTTTTGGTTTATACAGAGATTGTAAATATATGTAATACTTTCGACGATATATGGAAGAGATATCTTGAGTATTTTTGAGCTGATCTCATCAGGCCCGGATGACTTTTTATTTTCCATCGAGGAAATTAATTTACCCACTTCGTGGACTGCTATAGGCGGTATCGTGAATGGTTCATTGTCCGTATTTTCCCGGTTACAGTGGTGTACTAGCGCGTTTGGACAAACATACTCACATGAGTTATTTCCTGTTGGGATTAACGATTCGGCTATAGAGGTAAAGTGGTCATTAAACCTATTTGCAGTGAGGTGGGGTGATACAGGCGCACTATTTTTATTTGTACCTCTAGTTACTAAATTAATGGCACGCCATACAGTAGATGAGTCTTTGCTTTGTTCAACTACTTTATCGAAAAGAGATCTCTTTGCATTTAAAACCATATATTTAACACGATTACGCTGTGTTTTGTATTCAGTAAACCGCTTCTCACTTCTCAGCTGGTCTCTAATTTCCATTGCCTCGATCAGATCCGCAGTCAGCCATGGTGGAACGGTAGCGTATATCACTCTTTTGTGTCTCAGAGGCGCGTGTTTGTTCAGCACACCAAGAAAAATCCGGTACCAGGTATCTAATGCTTTATTTGGGTCACTATCGTTATACACGTTGATGAATCGTGCGGTGGCTAAATCAGCCAAGAAAACACTTTCATTAAAGTTTTTAAACGATCTGTAAGTTATGCAAGTGTGGACTTGCTTTTTTAGCTTTGGAAGTTTTGACAGCCATGTGCAGCTAACCGGATAGTGGTCACTTACACTAAGACTATTTACTTGAGTGTTGCTAACTGCTTGAGGTTTGTTGGTATAAATATGGTCTATAATAGTGGCTGATGATGGCGTAATTCTGGTGGGCGATGTTACCAATTGGTGAAGACCGACAAGGGTAGTAGTACATTCCCATGATGGATGGGGTTTAAGAAAGTCAATATTAAAATCTCCAAGAAGGAGAACATCTTTGTTGTGAATGTCTGTTTTATCGATCATGTGTAAAAAGCTATCGTACCACTCAAAGGTGGCTGCGGGGTTTCGATACAGAAACCCAACAAGTAAGGGCGGGGATTTAGAGTTTTTGATTTCTACCCAAATACATTCTACATCACCAGTTTCTAGGTCTTGTCGCCTGCGGGTTATGTGTAGAATGGATTGATGGATATATACCGCTACACCTGTCTCACCCTGTACTGACGAGTCTCTCCTGATAATAGAATAATTCGGGATGGCGATGGCTTCATCACTGATGTGGGCGGCCAAACGAGTCTCAGTTAAACCGAAGAGATGGAAATAGTTGGGGTATTAACATAAACACAGACATCCTGAACTTTGTTTGCCAGGTGGTAGATATTTAGGTGACCGATACGAAATTGTTGGCCTTTTTTCGAGGGTCTGTTCATAGTTGTATAAATCATGTTCAAATAATAAAAAGAAATTACATGTACAAGTAAAATATCAGATGAAACAAATAAAAACTAATAAGGTAAAGAACCAGGGGGCAAAACTAAGGTACAGGATACAAATAGTAGAAGATTACGCAGTTAAACCAGGAAAAAATTACATGTACAAGTAAAATATCAGATGAAACAAATAAAGACTAATTCGACTTTAGTCTCAGTACGTCAGCTGAACGGCGGTTCACGCCGGAAACCGTGTATTCACGCAAAGAGCACAAAAACAAAAACTTGCAGTAAAGAGTAAGAAACGACAAGTGTACGATCTGAGAAAAACCCGCTATAAAGAAAGGGTTTATGTCAGAATTCGTGTGTAACGAAGTCCATATGTTATAACAACACACTAGCTTTTCATTGAAAATGTAAGACAGGCGATAATCTCAGTCACCTGAGAACTTGAGTAAGGTTACTAGTCAAAAGAGTTCACGCAATGATCGTGCACTGTGAGTCGGGTGTTCCGACTGTCCGACAAAGCGGATTCCGGTCATTAATAAAACATTACACGGATAGTTTACGGTTTGTTCACTGTACTAGAAACACTGTTTCACAGAGCAGTAGTGCATTAATGATCAGATGTGGAGAGAGAGAGAGAGAGAGAGAGAGAGAGAGAGAGAGAGAGAGAGAGAGAGAGAGAGAGAGAGAGAGAGAGAGAGAGAGAGAGAGAGAGAGAGAGAGAGAGAGAGAGAGAGAGAGAGAGAGAGAGAGAGAGAGAGAGAGAGAGAGAGAGAGAGAGAGAGAGAGAGAGAGAGAGAGAGAAAGAGAGAGTAATTGCGTCCATGGGTCCTAAAAAGCGGAGAGGAACGGTCTAAGAGCTTCACTGCCACTATAAATTGAGCCAGGGTGTTAATCATAAACACTGTTCAGCTATAAGGGTTAACACCTTCACTGCCATACTAGCGTCCATCATACGTACGGATGTGGACAAAAACCAGCAAGAGGCATCGATCCTCCTGTGCCTTTTGCAACTGGGGGGTTGGGGGGGGGGCACATGAGGATCTATGCTTCTTGCATTTGGGTGTTCGTTATGTGCTCGTGGTAAAGGAATGGCGTTAATAATCACCGGATCCCGTTCTCCATCTCGATGGACAGTAGAAATCAGTAGAGATTGGTTTATTTGTAGAGGACCACTTTGGAGGCCTAGCACTCACAGACCGGACGGATGAAGGATCCTATAATCTCATTCTCATGCTCTTCAATGATAATTGGAAAGGATAAAGAAAGGGCATTGGGCGCGAGCCAGGTGGATTCCCCTGGTACTGGTTAACGCGGTACAAGCATCAAAGTCTACCTCACGGTGACCCGACAGTTCAGTTGACTTGTGGCTACGTGCGGTATTCTGATGCGAACATAGAGATACGGAATCCAGGCAAAAAATGGCGATTGCCTTAGCTGGGTAAAATGCAGAGAAACTCATAACAAGCGTTTAACCCCTTCCCTGCCACTGTACCTATATTGTACTTCTGAAATCTGTGTTCATTCAACGACCAACAAGCCACAGCCATCCGAAGGACATTGCTACAAAATGATCTCAGCAAGAGACATAGATCCTCATGAGCCCCCTTCTCTGACGAGGCACATGAGGATCGATGTCTCTTGCAGTTGGATCATGTTCACTTCTTCTCGGCAGTCAAAGGGCTTAAAGGACAATTAAAGCACTAATTGTGTGTTGCACTTGTCCTTTCTAAATGTGATTCTTTCTTTCTTGGGAGTTGTCAATATGGAGACAGGACTGACAGAATATCCAGTAAAGAAGAGGTCATCAATGGCTTGTGCTGGACTAGGCACGCCGACGTTGGCCATAGGACCTTTTGCTCACTAAGCATTCAGGTTTTATTTAAACTTAGCTCTAAACTTAGCAATTCGAACCCCGCCAAACCTAATAGACCGGAAAAAAACCCAATACGTCACAATAATAATTAGACATTAAAATAATCAGAGCCATCTGCTATGCCTGGTTTTGTTTCTGTTATGTTTTACAGACGAAAACAGTGGATTAACAGCCCGGACAAACAAGGGATATCAAATATTTGTATAGGATTGTAATCAAACAACGCGTAGTTGTTGACCTATTTTGATTTCCGAACAATGTGTTTCAACGAAAACAGCGGATTAAAAGTTCGGACAAGCATGCGATGTCGTACGTTGTCCGGGCTTTTTAATCCACTGTTTTCCTCGAAACACGTGCAATTGTGACCTACTTCTGACTTCCGAACGACGTCACTCATTCAGCCCCGACTCATCACAACAAGATATGAATCGACCATGATAGTTAATAATAATAAATAATAATTACGGTATTATAATGCGCTTATCTTATAATAATTATAACTCTAAGCGCGCACTCACAACTCGCGCACGCATCCGCACGCTTTAGACAACTACTCACGTACCACAAATAGTGAAATACATTACGACAGTCTGCTTATGGTGGAGAGTGTGGTGGTATAGTGCTAGAACTGTTGAAAGAGGTGAGTTTTGAGGGCCGACTGGAAGGGGAACAGAGAGTGTTTCTGACGGAGAGAGAGTGGGAGAGTGTTCCAGGTGGATGGACCCTATACTGAGAAGGAGCGGGGGCCGAAAGTGCTGAGTTTGGTGCGGGGGACGTGGAGGCGGAGAGGGTCGGAGGCGGAGCGGAGGGAGCGGGGAGGAGTGTAAGGGTGAAGTAAGTTTGAGAGATAGGCGGGAGCGCAGTTGTTCAGGGATTTGTAGCAGAGAGACAGAATCTTGTATTGGATGCGTTGGGGGATGGGAAGCCAGTGAAGGAGTTTGAGCAGGGGAGTGATGTGGTCGGATTTTTTCTTTCTGAGGACGAGGCGGGCAGCATTGTTCTGGACGCGCTAGAGAGTGAAAGTGGTGGAGTGAGGGAGGCCGGAAAGGATAGCGGTTGCAGTAGTCGATGCGAGATAGGATGAGAGAGACAGCAAGTTTGGTGGCAGCTTCGGTAGTGAGGTATTTTCTGATCTGACTGATGTGGCGGAGGTGGGAGTAGCATGCCTGGGCCGTGGCGGAGACGAAGCTGGTCATGGAAGAGAGGAATCGAGGATAACGCCGAGGTTTTTGGCCGAGTCGTAGAGGGAGATGGGGGTGCTGTCGAGTTGAATCTGGAGGGAGCGAGGGAGCTGGGAAAGATTTTGGCGAGTGCCTACCAGCATGGCTTCCGTTTTGTCGTCATTCAGTTTAAGCTTGTTTGCTGTCATCCTGTTTTTCACTAAGCCCTTAAGCGCCAAGCTATTCTGGCACCACCCTTGAACTATCATAGTCGATCTGCCTCCTGCATTGTAATACAGTGTTCATAGGATAATTTAAAATTTGAGGATTTCGGCCTTGGGGTACAATGGGTAAACAAAAAAATCCGAACCAACAATAAAATAATAATAATAAATAGTTTTTGTTTAGCGCGGTTCTCTAGGAAAACTATGGACTGACTGCGCATGCAGGTCATATTACATAGTCAAATTTGGCCAGTTCAGGCAGTGCTAGGACCGGTGTTTTTAAAAATAATTTTTGCCTTGTTTGAAAATTTGTAGTAGGGCTGAATGTTAGAATTTGATGGAAATTTATGGTTAGATGAGAGGAGACATGTTTGGTGCTTTGATTCATACCATCCTGAGCTTATCCAGTGGACAATTGTGGGCCTATGTTGAGTTGCCGTTGACGTAGTGATTTGAGGGGCACGCTGATTTCAGCTGTGCTTGGGTGTGGGGTTGGTAAGGAATCAGGTTCATAGCCAAGAAATGAGACTGTCAATGTGCTGTTTTTATTGTTATTTTGTGCATGGCAAATGTGCAGCGGGTGGACAGTAGTGTTTTTTAGGGGATTGAAATCCAGTATTAGGGGATGCCTGGGACTGACTATGGCTAAGAGACTGGACAGCACGGAAACGGCACTGTGTTCCGTGGCCTGCATAACAGCTCTCTCTCTCTCTCTCTCTCTCTCTCTCTCTCTCTCTCTCTCTCTCTCTCTCTCTCTCTCTCTCTCTCTCTCTCTCTCTCTCAAACACACGCACAATTATACGCTACTTAACCCACGTGCACCCAATCCCTTCCCAACACCTTACATCCACTTCCCTGACACATAAGATCCAGAATCAGAATTAAAGGCAGTTAACAGTTCGCTAATGGTGAGCTAAATGTTAAATGCCAGTCCGAATCAATCCAACAGTCTTTACCTTCAAAAGGTATAGTTGGGTCCCAGACAGTCAGCATGTTGGCCACGAAGAACGGCGCCCAACAGAACAGGTAGCACAGCACTACCGTCAGTGTCAACTTCACCGTCTTGACCTTGGACTTGGACATTCCTCGCTGGTGCCCGCGCGGCTTGCTCTCAGAGGACATTAGGCAGCGCAGCGATTGGGCATCCTCACGCGTCACGTGGCCGTTTGCGTCATTTCCTGTGAGACGGGAGCTGCCTTGCGAGGAGTTGTTGTTGCTGCTTGATCCTGAACTGCTGCTAGGTCTGATAGAAAGTACATTTGTTCAGTATGTAGGCTGAGCTGTGAGTTTGGACCTTACGGCCTCAGGCCGTAATGCCTAAAATCCCAGACTAGCACGCGTATTATTAATCATTGATTTAACTGTTGGCGACTTGTAGGTCTTTTAGGATCAGAGATAGATCTATGCAATTAGGGGCGGTCGGATTAATTGACAATTATAAGCTCCAGCAACGCACGATGCTCAGGAGATTAGATGGACTCGCTAAATGTTAACGATGCTTGTATCGCTGGTGTTCGCATGCAAACTCGTAAGTGGTATTTTGGCGCGAAGTCCAGTTTTGATGTGATTGACTCCTTTGATTTATTCCCCATTTTCTGACGAAATCTCGAACCTGCAACTCCACAAAAAATGCTCATAACCACCTTCTGAAGAAAGACTCGGATTCATTATTCTGACCAAAACCTAAACTTTATTTTCTCGAAAACAAAACATGCGCACACCATCATTATAACTGGCACGCACGTATCAGAACTAATGTTGGCTTACAAATTTTTTAATATTTTTGTAGGGTCTTTCGCCCTAAAAGTCCTTAACTCCTTGACTGTCAATGGACGCGGATTTCGCGTCTGAAATCACTGCACAGCTACCGACATTCGCGTGAAGAACGCGCATGAAGTGAGACCAAAATAATGCTAAATGATAAGCAAATATGTATATCTACTCCTAAACCAGCACAAGAAGAACAATGGGGTGGTGGGAGGGGTGGTGTAGGTGGGGGGGGGGGGGAGGGGGGGGGGGGAGAAAACGTCACAGCTGCTCAGCAAACAAAAGGTGTTGAGCGGCCGCCAACAATTTAAAAAAAAGATGATCCAGAAAGGAAAAGGTCATCGGGCCGACGTCAGCCGTAGAGGGCCCGCACACGGCTGTGCGCCGTCCCACTGCTGCCGACGTCTGCCCGAGGATCTGTTGCTTACAGGACATTGATTTCAAGCCACGCATGGGTGAACTAACCTGAAGGAGATGCGCCACAAGAACCCCCTGTTCTCCGAGCGGTCCAGAATGCGCCAATTGGACTTCTGCTTGGCGTCCACGCTGAGCCAGACGACGTGACAGATGCGGGTGTAGCAGAAGGCCAGGATAAGAAAAGGCAGGGCGTACACTGACAGGAAGATCCACGTGACGTAAGCCTTGATGCCCCAGGGCTCTTCGAACGTCGCGAAGCACGAGTGATCTTCTCCGAACTAAACATACAGGAGTTTATCCTGATCATAATAATTATGATAACTTCCCACAGTCAAAGAGCACGCGAGTATCTTGCAAGAAGGAAAATTATTAATTCGTCTGCGATAAATCGCGTATCCGAGTTGGGCTAGCCGCGAGAGAGTTAAAATGTGATCACATATTTACGTCACATATTCCGTTTAGAATCAGGTGAACAAAGTAATACACAGGGGAACGAGAAGTAGGCCTACTGCGAGAAATATTCCAGATGGAAAAAAAAGAAGGATGGGTGGGCAAACTAAACAGGGCGTCAGCCCAAAGATCTATTGATTCCTGAGCACGTGTTGTAATCCTTGTGTTACTCCAACATTTTTATAGCATACGTTGTCGTTTCCGAACATAATATATTATGTACCTATACGTTGCATGTATATGTGCTACTCTGTAATGACAGGGTAATGCTAAACGTGAGGACTTTCGTAGGGGAGAGAATTCAATCATTGTGTCAGACGTGTGTTGGTCTGGCGATTTTTGGACCTATCTCCTATTGGACGTTCAATCATAATTTCAGATGTGTGTTTGTCTGGCGATTTTTTTAACCTATGTCCGACGTTCAGTCACAGTTTCAGATGTGTTTGTCTGACGAATTTGGAAGCTACGTAGGTCCAAAAATCGCCATACAAACACACATATTAAACTATGATTGAATATTTCTCCCTCTTGCTGGCAAAAATCTGGCACATTTTACATCTCCGAACGTCTGGTCGGCTCTAGAAAGTTTAGATTTTTTGGCACACAACCACTCACCTTTACCAGTCTCCAGATGAAGATCTGCGGGACGGAGAAGAGGAAGGACAGCCCCCACGCCAGGAGGATCATGAGATGGGTGCGCTTGGGCGACAAGGTCTGGTTGGTAAGCGGGTGACATATCGACACGTATCGGTCCACGGCCCCCATTACCAGCACGTAGGAGGAAGCGTACATCGCCACTACGTTCACCTGGTAGCAACAGATGAAGGTCAATGGGCGACGAAAATGGACAAGTCAACAGTTGATGTTTGTGTTTACTTAACTCATTCAGCCTAACGCACGCATTTCCCAAATTTTGAAGGCCTCATCTAACGACTATGCACCTGTTGCAGGAGATTGATCGACCATGATAATTCAAGGATAGTGCCAGATTAGCTTGGCGCCAATAGGCGCCAAGCTAATCTGGCACTACCCTTGAATTATTATGGTCGACCCATCTCCTGCTGTAGTGCGTCAGGGCTGAATGGGTTAACATTTGCAATAGTTCCCTGATTACGTCACACGCGACCTATTCTAGAGGTATAGTATCACACTAACAGAAGAGACAGAGCCCTTGTCTGGCTTGTTCAGTGATCTAACTAAAGTGAGGAGTTGTTCCTTCGTCTGCCGAACGCTCCTGAAAGTCCGGAGTTTTCAGGAGGAGCGGTTTATAACTCTAAACATTGCACACTGCTATTTTGGGAAATGAACCCAAGTGGGTTTCTTTACAGCGACTATTTTCGCCAAAGACGACAGTGCAATGTTTATGTAACCACTCCGTCTGAAAACACCAGGCTCTCTGGCCCTTTTTTACACCCTTTCCCGTTCTTTACATCTTCTCTGCCAAACATCATCAATGAAATCCTCGAAACCATCGCCGGCGGGTTGAACACCTGATAACGTGTCCGTTTGAGAAACACGTATGATGATGCCAGCAAAAGACTTTGTCTAATGTGGCTCCGCACCTGCACCTACAGGGGCTTATGGGGATCTACGCCTGTTGGATTTTGGTGATGTTCGGTGTGTCCCAACAGTCAAGGGGTCACATCAATATGTGTTGAGAAAAGCCCACGAGATGTCGAGTGAATGCTGTTAAACACAGACGCCATTTTTGCATTTTTTAAAGACAAACATCCCGATTTATTAGACGCATTAAGAATGTCACTTAAATCTATACATAAATGAAAACCTGAACGAAACAGCACCTTCAAGGAAATACTTTTACATCGATGGAATCCATGGCGCTTAGTGTTCTACCACCGCCACATTACAGCCTAGCTGACTGAACGACCTATTAACCGCTGGTTGTCTCCCTTGATTCGCTAGCGCTTATAAGCGGTAGCGAATCGAGGGAGACAACCAGTGTGTGCTCCATTATTCATCCTGCTTGAAAAACAAGGACTGAAATGAAGCCACCAAGCGACATAGGTTTAATGATTCCCCGAGGGTTACACGGGGATATGTCAGACGGCATGACGTGATGGCGTGAGAGTACAGATGCACTGAATAACAAGTGAGAAAGACTGGTGTAAGTCGCCCAACTTTCTATTATTTTGTACCCCTTCACTGAACACAACCAAACTGCAATAGGTATAGATCCGCGTGAGCCGCCGCAGTTGCGTGGGCTCATGAGAATCTATGCGTTTTGCTGAATCCATGTTCCTGAGAACATCTTGCCATGTTCCTGGGAACGTTAGGACATTTTGGTGTTGAATTAACAAAGAATGCAGAAGCACGAACGGATTAAATTGCCAAAAGAGTCCAGTAGACGTTGTTCGGAACTCAGAAGTAGGTCAAAGTATCACACTTTTTGCCCCGGGCTTTTAACCCGCTGCTTGCGTCAGAGGAAAGGTCAGTGAACTTTGATGGTACGGATGAAAAAAACATGAAAATAAAAAATCTGAAATTATACACGCGATGCATACAACGACAGTTTTGATGACATCTTTTCGAAGCTGAGGATTCTCTTTTGCCATGATTTATATCAAAGCTGAATTTAGAAGAAAACAGACATTAATTCTGTAGTAATGATGACAACCAAAAGATAATCATGTGACAATTATAAGTGTTGGAACATCCGATGCTGTCAGCTTGCCTCCAACCATTTATTTCATTTATGCGACGTCGCTGAGATTATCGTTGTCGTCTACTGCCCAGAGCGTAAATGTCACGTCACTGACGCACATGAAGATATCCGATATACGTGGTGTACTAATTGGGGACCGAAAATTACATTAAGGCTGAATCGCCTTGATTGCAAAGACAGCAGTCACATGGAATGCGTAACATTTGTACTGGCTCCTTGGCGCACAACAGGTGTAAATTTGACCGGGACGAGGGAGAGATTTTTTGCAAGAGGGATAGTGCCTCTTGATGACGCCACTTGGAATCCATATTCCTGGGACAACTGTTGTTTTTTTTTTTTTTTGTCTTGAATAACGAAGACTGCACAAATACAGTCCGCGTCAGCTGACACTGAAATGGTTAACTCCATCCTGACTGAGTGTGTAGCATGATCCTTTTGATCTAATCATTACATTTTCCTATCACTTTTTTTTTTAAAGAATGAAAGATGATCTTGCTGTAGGCCACGACATTGCTGAACTCGCCATAAATTGCACACGACCATTAATTGAGACAGAGTCATGTTTGTCGGTATTATTACGCACACAATTCGTATCATCTCAAATTAAATAATATGCACGAAAAATATGTCAAAAGACCGGCCTCCGTAGCGCAGAGGTTAGCGCGTCGGACTGGTGGCCGGGAGATCCAGGTTCGAATCCCAGCCGAGTCAAGCGGGATTTTTCCTACCTGGGTCGGCTCCTACCCAGAGCGGGTGTGCTATGGACTCAATGGGAAGGCTGATGCCCCGCAGCCGAAACTCCACTTCACGGGTGCGACTTTGGGGTGCTACCTGGGTTATGACGCATCGCAAGTTGTGAATGATTACACGGCTGGCACCGCAGGTGTCCGCAGTTCCCGGGCCTGGTTAACACCAGGATATTTATGACAGGAAGCGTGGAATGTTGCCCTGTCACGCAGTCTCCAACCTCATGGACCACCATGGCATCAGCATACATCATCCTCATCATCATGCAAAATGAAAAACGCTGTTCCAAGTCTCTGATCCGTCAAGTCTCCGTCTCATGGTGACCTCAGCCCAGTTTTCCAGGAGCCCTAGGTGCGCGGTGTCTTGGGTCAGACCCTGCTACTGTGTGTGGAAGGACGTAGTGGTTGACTCGTAGTGGTTGAGCTTCCACTCGTCGACTCCGCGACTAGCAAACAATGTCGTAAGTAGGGGGAATAGTAGGTGTGGTCACCTGAAGGCCACACAGAACACCACCGAAGTGACTCGGCAGCAGTGCAGTTTCCTCCAAAAGGAATCCCCTACTACCTGACAGGGCCGGGGGTCTGGCTGGAACAACTAGCAAGGCCTGGGTGAGCACACTGCGGTTGATGGGGATGAGCGGCGTTAGAAGAAGACCTCTGAAGTCGACAAAGAAAACTTGGAGCAGCAAAGAAAAAAAATGTCAAAGGAAAAACTGTCTTTACAAATTGAAACTCGGTGTACTACAGATAAAAGAAACTGCTGCTTCTCTACACATTTTGCAAATAAAAATGTGTTTGAAAGGGCACGGATAAAATAAGTTGTGATATTTTTTGTTATTCATTTATTTTATAGAGGAGGTCTGCATAAAGTTTACAAGTATAACTGATGTATTAACCCATTCAGCCCTGACGCACTACAGCAGGAGATGGGTCGACCGTGATAATTCAAGGGTAGTGCCACATTAGCTTGGCGCCGACATCAAGCTTTATGTCGGCGCCAAGCTAATCTGGTACTACCATTGAATTATCATGGTCCATCTCCTGTGTGATGAAGATCTAATGCCCGTGCATAAAGTTCACACAGGGATTCCGCATTGTGCTGTCTTATCAGGGGTTTGTCTAGTGACAAAATAGTCCTTGTGTTCATGAGTTTCATGCGTTTGCGAGGAAAACGATTGGTACGAAGTTTTAGTGGCGGAGCTCAGTCTAACAGAGCTCAAGAGTAGTTAGTACGTGCTATTCTGTCAGTGAGGACGGACGTATGTCGGATACACTAACCGTATTCCAAGACTCTGAAACCTAGATTTCAGGTACGTTTTTATATGTATTATCGACGGCTACTGAGTGAAAGACCGGAGTACTTACTTACTTACGCCTGTCACCCCTCCCAGGGTATAGGCCGTCGACGCGAGACCTCCAGCGACTCCTGTCCTGTGCTTCTTCTTTGATTTTACTCCAGGTGGTTCCCAGTCTCTTGATGTCTGCTTGGAGGTCTCGACGCCAGGTGTTTATCGGCCTGCCTCTTTTCCTCTTTCCTTGGGGGTTCCATGACAATGCCTGCCTAGTGATACTGGAAGCTGGCTTTCTCACACTGTGACCAATCCATCCCCATCTTCTTCGCCCAAATTCATTCTCTGCTGTTATTTGCTCTGTTCTCTCCCAGAGTCTGACGTTGCTGATCTTCTCTGGCCAGTGGATTTTTCAAAATTCTTCTAAGGCAACTGTTTATGAAGATCTGTACCCTGTTGACTGTGGTTTTTGTCAACCTCCAAGTCTCTGCTCCATAATATTATAGGAGAACTGCTTTTACGTTGAAGTTGAAAATCCGGACTTTGGTGTGTTGTGACAGCTCTCTGGAACTTCACACTTTTTTTCAACTGGAGAAAGGCTGCTCTGGCTTTACCGATTCGTGCTCTGACATCTGCATCAGTGCCGCCTTTTTTGTCTATGATGCTCCCGAGATAGGTGAAGGACTCCACCTCCTCCAACGGGGTGCCAGCAAGCAAGACTGGTTCTTCCCTGGTTGCGTTCAGCCTCATTGTCTTTGTATTGTGTTTGTGGATGGTGAGGCCCACTTGGAACGAGATGTCAGCAAGCCTCGTGGTCTTGTCTTGCATTTGTTGATGAGTGTGGGGCATTAAAGCCAAGTCGTCTGCAAAATCGAGGTCGTCAAGCTGTGTCCACAGTGTCCACTGTATTCCACTTCGTCTGTGCTCTGTGGTCCTCTTCATGACCCAGTCTATGGTCAGCAGGAAGAGGAACGGAGACAGCAAACACTCCTGCCTGACACCGGTTCTGACCTGGAGCTCCCTGGTGAACTGCCCTTCGTGGATCACGCGACATGCCATGCCATCGTAGCTGCTCTTGATCAGGCAGACGAGCTTTGTGGGTACACCGTAGTGTCGTAGGAGTTTCCACAGAGTCTCTCGGTCCACGCTGTCAAATGCTTTCTCGTAATCCACAAAGTTGTCGTACAGCGGGGAGCTCCACTCCAGAGACTGTTCCACGATGATGCGGAGAGTGGCGATCTGGTCTGTACATGATCGGTTTTTTCCTGAATCCTGCTTGCTGGTCTCTCAGCTGGGGGTCAACGGAGCTCTTCATTCTCTCCAGGATGATCCTGTTGAAGACCTTTCCTGGTACTGACAGCAAGGTGATTCCTCTGTAGTTGGAACACTTGCTGAGGTCGCCTTTCTTGGGAAGCTTGATTAGGTACCCCTCCTTCCAGTCAGCCGGCATCACCTCCTCTTCCCAGATCTTTCCAAACAGTGGATACAGCATCTCTACTGTTGTATCTAGGTCTGCTTTCAGAGACTCCGCTGGGATGCCATCTGGCACTGCTGCGTTGCCGTTCTTCAAAAATGCCACTGCTCTTCTGATCTCTTCCCGGCTGGGTCTGTCACAGCTGATGGGTAGGTCGGTCTCTGCTGGCTAGATGTCTGGGGGTCGGGTGGGTTGGGTCTGTTCAGTAACTCCTCAAAATACTCGGCCCATCTGTCGAGTTGGTCTGCTCTGTCTGCAATAGGCTTGCCTTCTTTGTCTTTTACTGGTCTTTTTGTATGGCCATACTTGCCCGACAATCTTCTGGTAATGTCGTAGAGCTGTTTCATGTTGCCGCTGCCTGCTGCCTTTTCTGCCTCTGCTGCCAGGCTGTATGTGTAGGCCTTCTTGTCTGCCCTGATACTCCTCTTCACCTCGCGGTTGGCTTCCGAGTATTCCTCCTGTGCCCTTGCCTTGGCTGCTCTCGTGCGACTGTTGTTGACAACTGCTTTCTTCTGCTTCCTCACTTCTATCTTCTTCAAGGTCAGTGTCTTGGCAGGTTGAGTTCAGCGCCTCTCTAACTGCCTTCCACTGCTGCTCTGTGGTGACCGCCTCCTCTTATTTACTAGCTCCTGTAGCGCTTGACACCGGTTGGACAGCACCAGTTTGAACTGTTCTCTCACTCCAGTCTCTCTCAGGAGGCCTACATTATATCGCTGTCTTCTTGTTGTCTCTGTACGGCTTTTTTTAAAACTTGAGCTTTATTCTTAAGGTAAGCAGATGGTGGTCTGAGGCGACATCTGCTCCCCTCCTCACTCGAACATCTTGAAGGGATCTTCTAAATTTCGTGCTAATGCAGATATGGTCTATTTGGTTCTCTGTAGTATGGTCAGGTGAGACCCAAGTTGCTTTGTGTATTCTTCTGTGTCGGAAGATGCTGCATCCAATGACAAGTCTGTTTAGAGCACAAAAGTCTACAAACCTCTCCCCGTTCTCACTCATTTCCCCTATTCCCTGTCTCCCCATCACCTCTTCGTATCCGGTGTTATCCTCCCCTATTTTGGCATTAAAATCGCCCATGACGATGGCGATGTCTCGCTCCGCACATTTGTCCACAGCACTCTGGAGTCGGTCGTAGAACTCTTGTTTCTCTTCCTCGTCACTGTCATTAGTGGGCGCATAACACTGGATGACGTTGAGCTTGATCTTTTTTCTTGGTTCTAAAGGCTGCTGAAATATTTTTGGCCAAAGAGGTTACCAGCCCATCAGCGCTCTCTGTGCCACTGGTGACAGCATGAATGCTACACCTTCTGTATGGGGGCATTCTCCTCTTCATGACCTGAATACAGAATCATCTCCCCACTTAACAGCCTTTTCTGGCCAGACTGCGTCCATCTGGCTTCACTGATACCTAGCAGGGAAAAGTTGTACTTTTGCATTTCCGCTGCTATCTGGGCGGCCTTGCCGCTCTGGTACATGGTCATGACATTCCATGTGCCCATGGTTGTGTCCCTGGATAGAGAGAGGCGGCTCGGTCCTGTCGCTTTCGAAGACTTCCGGCTTTCACCACACGACGTCATAAATCTTCTGGTAGAAGAACCTTCCTCCTCCAAGAAAGAAATTGCTGTTTGTCTTTTCGTCGGCGTTTTTGTAGCTATTTCCTTATGTGCAGGGTGGAGAAGCTACCCCCACGCCCAACCCCCTTACTAGGAGGACCAGGGGTTTTCTGTCGGGGTCACCTTCCCTTAGACCATGTTGGTTCACGGCACCTTATTTCATTCGGTGCACCCCTCTCGCGAGGGACCCCCTATCCACCACCCAGGGGACGCGCCTCAACGCCATATGGTCCCAGCGCGAGAAGTGAAAGGTAGTATGCGTTAGTAAGACTTAGTTCGGTTGTGTATCGTTGATTTGGTTCAGTTATGTCGGTTTAGAACGTGTTGAGATAACCGGGAATTTTTCTATATAGTTATTTACCGGGATGGATAACTAAGGAATTTGATGTGTGTATGCCTAGGTTGTTTTCGAAGGTAGTTCGTGGATGTGTTAAGTATAATCTTTTCCAATGTACGAACCGCTGTATATGCGTGCGTCATGTTATAGTCTATTTCAGTGTAGTGACTGAGCTGTGGTGTGTTGCGAATCTAGTCTGTTTTATGAATCTCGAGTGTGTGAATGATCGTACAGATTTATTTGTATCAGCCAGGTTACGCAATGTACCTCATATCATCCAATATGTGTGTGTTAAGCAAGTGTTATGACATTATAACTTTATTGTACAGAGTTCTTATGCGGAGCGAGGGACGCGACGCCGAGACGTCAAAGTCAGCATCGGCTGCCGCTGGAGGAACGTGTCGTGGGAACATTCACCGCTCGGGGAGCAAGAGACTTGGTGCCCAAACATCAAAGTCAACAGAGGCTGCGCTAGAGGAGTGTATCGAGAAGACGTCCATTGTTCGGGGAACGTGGGATAGCTTCATGAACGCATGACGAAAGAAACTACACGCCTAGACGTGGAGGAACGTGCGAACGATACAGAGCGATAACACCAGTTGAGCAGGTTGGATAATGAGGACAGTTTACCTAACCTGGCTTTTACTATAATGTGTGTGGATGTGAGGGTGATGTGCTAGTGTTGAGAATTGTGTATCTTGTGAAGAATAGTTTTGAGTTCACGTTTTGTTTGTTAGTTTTATAAACGGGGCCACAGAAAAAAAGAAATGATGTTTTGCACGAATGCGTCCGACTGAGAGTTAGCGTTGTTGTGTATGTGCCCGTTGCGTTTGTGAGTCTGTGCGTGCGGCAGGTTGAAAGTCTGCGTACATTGCGTCTTGCAACAGGTGCATAGTCGTTAGATGATGCCTCCAAAATTTGGGAAATAGGTGCGTCAGACCGATTGAGTTAATAGCGCTTTTTTGTCAAGACGTGCTCGTTTTTGACGTAAACAGTGATTTAAAAGCACGGACAAACATGCGATATCGAATGTTTGTTTGGACTTCTATGCCGTTCAGTGCCAAGAAAATTTGAACACCACCCAAATGCAAGAGGTATAGATCCTCACCGCTCAACTGCAAGAGGTATAGATTCTCATGAGCCCCCGCAACTGCTTGGGGCTCATGAGGAGCAATACCTCTTGCAGAGATCTATTCCTCTTGCGGACACGTCTTTGAATCCATGTTCCTGGGGCAGCTGGCACGGAACATGGTAATTCAGTGTTCGCGTCCAAATACATGCAAAAGTTTGACCTACTTCTGATTGACGGAAATCGTCTACTGAAGAAAATTGTCCAGATATACTCACATAACGCGCAAAGCGACACAGGAAGTCATCGCCATTGAAGCTGACCGTGATGTCCATGATGAGCTGAGGCAGCACGTGGAAGATCGCCACAAAGATGTCCGCCAAACTCAGGTGCACGATGAACCACTGCATCCGGGTCAGCTTCTGTCTGCGCAGACGCAACACCAGCAGAACGAGGCCGTTACCAAATAAGGCGAAGTAGAAAATGGTAGACAAAACAGCAATCTCCACTTTGGCCAGTGTTTCATCTCTTTCAACGAAATAGCTGGCGTTGGTACTATTTGTAGTGGTGTTGTAGAAAGTGTCGTTGAAGGAGACGAATTCAGTCGTCACTGACATCTGGGAGATCATCCGAGATGTTGTGATGTCCATTACTAGTGGTTCGGTCGCCATGTTTGGTATATATCCTGGTTGACGCTGTAAGCTGATGACTAATCAAACATCATTCACGGTCTGGAACAGTGATTGACCGTCTGATTATACACAAAAACAATAGAAAGTATTATGTTGTTTGTACGAGTAAGAACCAACAGTTTAGAAGTCAGTGTCCTTAATCATTTTTTTTTCTGATTGTCTTTTGGATATAGACCAGTAGAAACAACAGCAAAACAGTTAAATCAAATTGCGATGTCGATTCTGACGCAAAGTTTCAAATGAAAATAGGCTGCAATTCTACCGTAAAAATGATACTGTCTAATATTTTCTTTGCGAGCAACGATAAATAATCCTTTGTGTAATCAATAGTCACTTCTGTCTCCCTCTGTCGATCAATATCTTACTCTTATAAATCAGATGCGCACCAGCCGCTTGAAAATGGATCCTGCAGAATATGTGATATTCTGTTCTCTAACCGTGATGATTTGTTCAGAATGTATTATGTCGGCGTTGATTGAAACTGCATACAGAAAACCACAGATGATCTCGGGTAAAGACTGTCGTCTCTTCCAATTGATTGATGTCCAACAGCATTCCGCAGATGATTCTTTTGTGGATGTCTGCTCTACTCTATGCAACAAAAAATTACAAAGGGACTTGAAGCCACAATCACGTCCGACACAGCTTCACGATGTCGTATTTGTGTAGATTAGATCAGTTATGGTCTCAGGCTAGGACGCTCCGCCTGCTAGATGATCAGATTCAACGATGGATAATTACTTATGCAGCATGGCTCTCTCTGGACTTCTTCATGTGATCGTCTTGTCTGGGTTTGGTTTATACACGTTAACGCCGTGAGCCTGCGACGGCGTCTAGTTCTCTTGTACTTTCCGTGGCTTGACCGTCTTTTTGGCAGACGCGCATATCTGGAACAAGATACCAAGCACACATCATCAATATGATCACAACCGTCCATGGGTTTTAAACGCATTTCGTCTCACATAATACAATATTATTGAGGTTACTTCCCACAACGCGCTAAAGCGAAGTCACGACGGATAACCATCTTTTACCATAAACATAGACAACACACAGAACATCTCCAAGAGGCATGCCTCTTGTAGATGTTCGGAGTGCGGTCTATGCTTACGATATCCGCTCTCGTTCTTTGTTGGGAGTCGTTCGGCGTAAACGTAACCTCACTGGCACTATGCACACACCGAGGACGGCCTCAATCGGTTTGCACGGCTAGCGCGGGCCAACTGCGGCCGCCGTCGACCTTAAGGCCTTTTGCTACCGGGGAAGTGGCTTGGCACACTTAAAATACATACCTAATATGTTGTATGTCATGTGCCTTTTCTGACTGGAAGAGAAACAGATTCACATTAGCCATTGCGGACGCGAGGGCTTCCAGAATCTATGCCTTATGCTGGTGGACTACATTTCTATAGCTTTCCATCTCTGCCCTACAATTTCGAGAGTCAGTATTAGTCCGGTCGTAGATAGGGCCTACCTTGCATTGTCCGAAGTACAAAATGTTTTAATGGATCCTGGATGATTTTGTGGTGCTGAATTCGAATCCGTTGTATGCCACACTGTAAATTTTGAGCGCTTTTCTGTATAAAGCAAAATCTAAGATGTCCAGACCAAAAAGGTGACTGCCAAGCGTGTAATATGCAAAGAAGTACCCAACGGAGAAAGAAATACGCTTAGAAAAGACGGGTACAACACAATTTATTAATATTTCGGGTAAATACCCTTTGTCAAAATAGACAAACAAACAAACAGAGAGATTAGCCGCTCTTATCTTCATTGGCAGAAGGAATGTGGCAACTGAAGGAGGTGACGTAAAATAAAAGAAAAGGAAGAACAAAGTGCGGAAAAAGTAAAAATGACGTCAACGAAAAATCGTAAGAGAGAGACTCGGAAAGAACCTGAACACGAGAGACAAGAGTGTGTGCAAGCACGTGCAGGAGCGAGCAAAAGAAAAGGCGTGTAGGTGAGGCCAGAGAAATGAAATGAAATGAAACTTTATTTCTCAACGGATGAAGTAATTAGCACGTGTGCCATTTTTCATACTTGCCGTTGCTACTCTACAAACACAGGATAATAATTGTAATACTAATAGTACCAAATTACACAAAGAAAAATTAGGAGAAACATGAAGAGACATTAAACAAAATTCATTCATTCATTCGGTCATACAAAACAAACGAAAAACAGAAAGTACACGCAACGCGCGCACACTGACACATACACTCGCTCGCGCGCACACACAGCCACGCGCTAATGATAACTTGACCTATATACGAAGCAAATCATTTGGATCATAGTGAAAATTCACTTCAGACAGCAAAAATTATTTGGATTATAATAGAAACTTGAATTATGTAATTAGGCGATTATTATTAGTATGGACAAACCATACGGCAGAATGCACTGATTATACGATGAGCACATGTTTGATACGGATACTTGTGGTAGATTATGTATCAGCAGACAAGTACTTGAGGAGGCATTCCTTGAAAGAGGAGAGGGAGCTAGCGTGTGTTATACATGTAGGCAGTGTGTTCCAGAAAGATGCGCCTGAGAAAGATACACTGGTTTTAAATAGATCTATCCTTGGGCGAGGTGTAATAAAGTTTCGCCTTGAAGTAGAATAACCTGAACTTGCCTTGGTAAAGAGCTTACAAAGATATTCTGGGTGAATCTCATTCCAGATTTTATACATAACCACACCCTTGTTTAAGAGGTGATGCTTGCTAAGAGGTAGCATTTTCAGTTTTTCAAGTCTTTCGTCAGTTGTTAGGGCTGAATCAGGCAGGATATGTTTCGCTGCTCTCCGATGCAGGGAGTTAAGCCTCTTCAAGTGTATGTCACCGCTGCCATCCCATATCGTGGACGCATAATCGATGTGGGATTTGACATGTGCATTGTAAAATAACTTGCGGGCATCAACATCGATAAAGTACTTCAACTTTGAAAGCATAAAAACATTTCTAGCAACAGTTTTACATACAGCATTTATGTGCGATTGCCACTTCATCTGGTCATCAACAATTACACCAAGTAATCGGTGTTCCGTGACCTGATTAACGATGTCATTATGGATAGTCAGGCTGAGTGTAAGTGGCTTGAGCTGGTGCTTCTGACGGGTTGCTATCGTCATGCATTCCGTTTTGGAAGGATTTAAAATCATTTCATTGTTTGCGCACCAAGTGGAAATTTCGTTCAAACCCTGCTGCAAACGGCCATTTAAAGAATCAATATTCTTGTCCGGGGTGTGAATTGTGGCGTCATCAGCGAATAAATCACATGAAATTTTGTCGCTAGTCAAATATAGCGGCAGGTCATTTATAAAGAGGCAAAACAGAAGAGGCCCTAGGACTGAACCCTGGGGAACTCCCCGTGTTACTAATCCGCTTGAAGAGTATGATCCATTGACCATGACGCGCTGCTGTCTGTCGCTAAGATATGAGGCGAAAAGAGGAGTTGTGCCATGGTGGTAAAGAGATTTCTGGCTGTAGTTATTTGAGGAAGAAATGCATTTATTGCCAAACGAACTACCAAAGTACACATTTAGTTTGGAAAGTAGAAGTTTATGGTCCACAAGATCAAAGGCTTTTCGTAAGTCAATAAATACAGCGCCGGTAAATTCGCCCTGATTTATTGAGCGTAGCCACACATCAGTTAGACGTGCTAGGGCCGTGTGACAGCTGTGCTTTGGTCTGAATCCCGACTGAAGGGGGTGGATTAATGTATGATTTTCTAAATATTCCAAGAGATGTTTATGGATATGCCGTTCAAGTGGTTTACTAAGGATGGACAATAGTGAGATGGGGCGATAGTTATTAACATCAGTCATATCTCTTGTTTTCGGGAGGGGTATAACCTTGGCTTTTTTAAGTTCCTTTGGGAAAATATTCGTTTGAATGCACAAGTTATAAATAAAGGTAATTGTTTCAATAACATAAGGAATAGCTAATTTAAGTATTTTGGGGCTGATTTCATCTGGCCCGGACGATTTCTTATTCTTCATTGAACTAATTGTCCTACCGACTTCGTGCACTGCCAGTGGTGGAATCACGAAAGGATCAGATCCTGCAGTTCGCGTTGTACAAAAGTCAACTAGTCTGTCTGAGTAAGAGTAGGGCTGAGAACTTGCTTCTGAAGGGACAAGAGACTCTGCAACTGAGAGGAAATGGTCGTTAAACATGTCTGCAGTCAGATCAGAAGGGATTAAAGGAGATGTATTACACTTGCCTCCAGTCACTACGGCCATAGCGCGCCAGCGAGAAAGAGAGAGAGAGAGAGAGAGAGAGAGAGAGAGAGAGAGAGAGAGAGAGAGAGAGAGAGAGAGAGAGAGAGAGAGAGAGAGAGAGAGAGAGAGAGAGACGGAGAGAGAGAAAGAGAGAGAGAACGAACGGGGAGTACCCTTGGGCACGAAGAAGGCTGAGTGTCTAATACACAAAGCCTGCTAAACACCAACCCGAAGGCAAACGTTATATCACCTTCAAGTTGAGGACTACCTCGGGGAAAAACGGGAGGACCCCGGGAAAAATCCCCAGCATTTAGCACGGTACACAACAAGTAATAAGTCATTAAAACAAAGCAAATAATCAAATTCAGTAAGAGAATATTGATATAAGTGGAGAGTAGGTAGTTGTGAAGCCGTCTTCAAGGGTAACTCAAAAAATAAGGGGGGAGAGAGAGAGAGAGAGAGAGAGAGAGAGAGAGAGAGAGAGAGAGAGAGAGAGAGAGAGAGAGAGAGAGAGAGAGAGAGAGACGCCCCCCCTCCCGCCCCCGTCTCTTTCTCGCTCTCTCTCTCTTTCTCTCTCTCACCCCCCCCCCCCCCTTATTTGTTGAGTTACCCTTGAAGACGGTTTCACAACTACCTACTCTCCACTTATATCAATATTCTCTTACTGAATTTGATTATTTGCTTTGTTTTAATGACTTATTACTTGTTGTGTACCGTGCTAAATGCTGGGTTTTTTTTTCCCGGGGTCCTCCCGTTTTTCCCCGAGGTAGTCCTCAACTTGAAGGTAATATAAAGTTTGCCTTCGGGTTGGTGTTTAGCAGGCTTTGTGTATTAGACACTCAGCCTTCTTCGTGCCCAAGGGTACTCCCCGTTCGTTCTCTCTCTTTTTCTCTCTCTCTCTCTCTCTCCGTCTCTCTCTCTCTCTCTCTCCCTCTCCCTCTCCCACCCTCTCCCTCTCCCTCTCTCTCTCTCTCTCTCCCTCTTTCTCTGGCCTCACCTACACGCCTTTTCTTTTGCTCGCTCCTGCACGTGCTTGCACACACTCTTGTCTCTCGTGTTCAGGTTCTTTCCGAGTCTCTCTCTTACGATTTTTCGTTGACGTCATTTTTACTTTTTCCGCACTTTTGTTCTTCCTTTTCTTTTATTTTACGTCATCTCCTTCAGTTGCCACATTCCTTCTGCCAATGAAGATAAGTAGCGGCTAATCTCTCTGTCTGTTTGTTTGCCTATTTTGACAAAGGGTATTTACCCGAAATATTAATAAATTGTGTTGTACCCGTCTTTTCTAAGCGTGTTTCTTTCTCCGTTGGGTACTTCTTTAAAATCTAAGATGGCCGCCAGGAAAAATACTAATTTTCATTCCGGCACATGTAATTACAATGCAGTCAGACACGAAAACTTTTGAAATGGCTCATTTTGTTAGATTATGTACAAAACAATTTAGTAAATATATAATTTTCTACATCGAATCAAGGGCGGATCGCGGAGAGGGAGGGGGGTGCAGAGGTTTCGATCTCCGGACCTCCTACCCTTTCGGCTTAGCAAACAAAAAAATCCTCTGAGGTAAGAGAGTTTGCCTCTTGTCTTGCTAGTGTGGACATCCCCCCTTTGTGGTATTGCCTATGCCCGTTCCCCCCCAACACCCCCCACTTCCTATCCCCCTTCTACCCCCCCCCCCTCCTACCCGTACGTTTTTTTAATTTTTCTGTCCGTGTTTTTTGTTCGAGATTCGGAGTGCTAAAAAAGTCTTGGTGCATGTCAGGTAAAGCTCGCCACATACCTTGTATACGCCATATACCTTGTATACATTGAATACATAACAACAGAGCTGGAACTGGTCTTGCAGCTGCAGTCCCTTTGGTTCAAAACCGAATCGGCTGCAACCTACTGATTTTGCATTGTATATGTATTTGGCTTATTGCATCTTAAAGCTACATTCAAACTGGGACTTAGATGCTGCTTATATCTTGCTGACGAATTGATGGGCGACACAGTTTAATGCAAAGTACACGTGCAGCACATGCGCTGTTTTGGTACACCTCATCATGATCGCTGTGACAGAGGCTCAGGCTGGTGGGATGGCCAGGGCACCGTCTAGAGAATTTCACAGGTATCAAGAATGACAACTCAGTTCTGGGGAATCCTAGCCTTTTAGCTCTGAGAGACCCTGCAACTCGTTCTTCGGCACAGACCTGGCGGTTGTCCGCATTGATCTTCATTTAAAACAACTGTGGCGAGTGCCAGCTCATGTGAAGAAAGAGTCCCCAAGGAAACAGTTTCAGTGATGATACAACAATCTCTAGCACCCGTGTATAAATGAACGCAGCGTCCATGCTTTCATCATCCCCAATGTTAGGCGTTGAAGCTGTTATCTGCACAGATGACGTTTTCTTCACTTTCTGGTTGGTCTTGCTATGAAAATCAGCAGTCCACTGTTTCTCAGACTGCTAGCGTATCGTGAATATTGCCAGCAGCGTCATTCGTGACACAGTCGGAGCAGATGTTGACCAGTCTTGATGTAACTGGGTTGATGGTCACAAAGACATCCAAGCAGATGGGAAGCATCTCTCTTATCTTGGCCCTGTCCTCAGCATCTTTCTTGACACGGCTCTTGTGCTTCTCTTTATGAACAGCGACCATGTTCAGAATCTCCGATGTCACTTATGATTTGTGAGCAGCGTGCTCAGTGTGGGAGTATATATCCATACGTCAAACGTGGTCTCGTTCAGAGTCGAACCAGTCAAGCCTGACGGTCCATAACCGACACACATGCCTATTATTTCATTGCACTGGTCTAATCACATGCCATTCCAAAGGCCTTCTTGGTACCACATGACGTACAGTTTTTGTACCCATAGTTTTGCAGTCTTGCTCTTGTGTATTAACAACCTGTTGCAGCAGCATAGTCCATTTCTGGTCCGCCTTCTCTGTAAATACATATAGTCCAGAACGGACAACTAAAAGTACATGGACACCAATCCTGGTAGGCTTATTAAAGACAAAAGTGCAAAGTACTGACTGAATGAGTACTCTTCAGTTATCTTAGTTTTTGTGCTACTGTCTGCCGAACACACACACACACACGCGCACACACACACACACACACACACACACACGCACACATATACACACACATACACACACACACACACCCTAACTTATATGCTATAATCAGAGAGAGAGAGAGAGAGAGAGAGAGAGAGAGAGAGAGAGAGAGAGAGAGAGAGAGAGAGAGAGAGAGAGAGAGAGAGAGAGAGAGACTTGTAGGGGGTGGGGTAAGAACTGATATCATCCAACTTTCGGCCCCAATAATCAAAGTGGCTCTCTCCGTACTGGATGGCTAGCGCCTAGTTTAGGGAATATATACAATAAACTTCGCATATAACAAATCACCAGAGGACCCAAAGTGTTGTATTTATTCCAAAGTTTGATAAAGCAAAGTAATTTACAGTACCTAGAATGCTGTCAGGACCTCTGAAAAAGTGTTGTTATATCCGACTTTATTTTATCCGATCTTGTTATAAGCGAAGTCGATTGTATGGCGTATGTTCATTAAAGACTGGTCTACTAGCTGCCCGACAAGTAAGCTAACCGCCGCACTAAGGAGACTGCTTATGTTGCAGATGAGTCATTTTCATTGCGTCACCCCTCAGTTGAAAATAGAGTATGCGGGCTTGGCTAAATTCACTTGCCGGGATGGGGCAAAAATGTGACACGCACACCCCAACTTTCGATGGCCGTATAGAAAAACGCTCAAGTTTTTGCGATTGGCATACATCAGATACGTAACTAGGGGGTGTTAGACAACAATAATCCGCTAAAAAAATTTGTACGTCCAACAAAACACACTTCGGTATATTTTACATAGACCCACGCCCGGACTATAATGTCCATTTTTTTGTGAAAAGCGAGATTTCAATGTATATACTAACTCATTCAGCCCGATGGCTGTATTTCCCAAATTTTGAAGGCGTCATCTAATGACTATGCACCAGTTGCAGGAGATGGATCGACCATGATAATTCAAAGGCAGTGCCAGATTAGCTTGGCGCCGACAGGCGCCAAGCTAATCTGGCACTACTCTTGAATTATCATGGTCGACCCATCTCCTGCTGTAGTGCGTCAGGGCTGAATGGGCTAAACTGCAAATCTCGTTTGTCCAAAAATGCACACACTGCCTCTTGTCATTCTGTTGTTATTTGGCAAAAGGGTGTATGTCCATTTTTGTGAAAAGCGAAATTTTAAATGAATTACATTGAAAACTCTTGCTTTTCACAAAACTGGTCATGTTGGCTTTTTGCAACGAGCCTGCCTGCAGCAAACTCCCTTACCCTTCGTGAATCTTATCTCGCAATGTCACTGCCACACATTGTAGTGCAGAGTTGTTCCCCACAACTGTGGACGCTATTGCTTTGGTTACATATATACGCAGGACAGCTCTGATACAAATCATAATTATGGCATTCACACCACCCAGGAAAACAGAAGCTCATGGTGGGTACCTGCCTAGCTGTCATTTTGGACCTTAAAGCCTCCGACAATAAGGTCCAAGTTCACAGACCAACACAGTTTGTATTCTAGATCCACACTAGCGAACAAAGCCGAGAAAGAAAAAAAAAACTTGACCGCTTCTTGTCAAAAGCTAACAAATCTGAAACGAGAGAACAAGCAATGAAGCCAAAGTCCTCTGCACCTTGTGTGTATACTACTTAAACAAAACATCAACTTGAATTGTGTCTCTTTAAAACTTTTTATTGGCTGCCTATTATTGTTCGGATTCAAGGCCATGCAATCAAGGTCACAAAATTAAAAAAAAAAAATTAAATACTACAGGTCATTATGTAGGTGCTGGAGGAATAGGTTTAAAGTGACGCGTAACTGAACCCAACACGCACAACTCACGTGAAACATACGCATTGACTCACACACCGAACACAAACACAGTACAAGACGCACACAGAACATTCACTTGGTGCGAAAGGTCTTTGCTATTTTGATCGCTTGTATTTGAAATGCAAAATACTTGCAAATCCGAGCTGCGTCATGGCAGAATCAATGCGTGTGCTGGTCTGTGATTTTTGGACCCGACGGCCTGTGGCCGTCAGGTCCAAAATCACAGACCAGCACACGTGGTTGAAAAAGTGTTCATTCGATCATTACCCCCTTCTTAGACGTCAAGCATGCCGTTGTTCCCGCCTGCAGTCGACTTCGCTACGTCATTTCTATGTAAATTACTCTGCTTATGAGAAACACTCCAACACAAGAGCAAAAAAAATAATACCTTGGCATTTGTTACAACCAAAGTTTTCTGTACCTTAAATCAGGTCATTTCCAAGTGTGTTATGGCCAATGGCAATGAAATAAAGCATGCAAAATCCGTTACGTAACAGCGGAATCAGCATTTGAACAGACTCACAGAGACGCCTTTCCTGCGGCATAACCTTTGAAGCAGTACAAACCGTTGAACCCACCCACTCTCTAGCCCTCATCAAGCCAATTGTTCAGTAAGTTGTAGTCCCGGGGAATCCGAAGACTGTGTGCGCAGTTTTGCATTTTTCTACGCTAGAAACGCAAAGGCCAGTTGGTCTTGAGAGCAAAAGGTATAAATCGTCATGCGACCCTGCAAGGTACGGAACTTATGGCGATCTGTGTATTTTGCAGATGTAAACAATTTGTGGACCCATAGGTAAAATTTTCGTCCTATTACTCTTATGTTCTATCTGAGTAACATACACGTGCATTGGTCTAGCAAATAGCAGACATCGTCACATACCTCCTCGGATCCGAGGGCCCATCAAGGATCTATCCTTTTTAGCAGATAGACGTCTTTTTATTACATAGGGTATCACCATACACAACGCAGAAATGAACTGAGCCAGCAACAGGCATAGCTATTATGATCCCCGCAGATGCGTGGGTTCATGGCGATCTATGTCAATTTCATATGGGCGACTGTCCTTCACATTCTGTATCGACATAATGATTTCATTTCCTCAGATCCCTCTAAGAAGACAAATGCAGAGAGGTCCAGCAAAAGACATAAATCTTCATGTGTCGCCGCAAATGCGGGGGCTCATGACGATCTATGTCTTTTGCAACCCTCTCTCAAATCGACATAATGACGCCCTCTGCCCAAAATCACTTTGTCTGAGATGAACGAGGATAAATGCAAATTGGTCCAGCAAAAGGCATAAATCGTCATGAGCCCCCGCGAATGCGGGGGCTCATGACGATCTATGCCTTTTGCGACCCTCTCTCAAACCGACATATTAAATTGCTCTGTTCAAAATCACTCTGAGGGAGAGAATAAAATACAAATTGGTCCAGTAAAAGGCATAGACTGTCATCTGCGGAGGCTCATGACGATCTATGTCTTTTGCTAATGGGCAACCTTCTCTCAAATATCGACATAATGATTTGCTCTTGCCCAAATCCCCACTCCAAAATCCAGACAGGCGCGCAAGAGACTGGACAATGGCAGAAATCACACGTCCTCGGTGACTCTCGCCCTAATCCGCGATTCTGGAGTGAGACTCTAAGAAGGCAATTCTGCAAATGACAGGCCAACCGGGCGGAATGAGGAAAATCGGAGGGGTCTGAGGAATACAGTCAATCCGGTCTGAGTGTGGAAGGAAATCTAAGTTCTCGTCGTTGTTAGGCTTTTTTTTTCTATTTTTGTTCTTTAACCCATTCAGCCCTGACGCACTACAACAGGAGATGGGTCGACCATGATAATTCAAGGGTAGTGTCAGATTAGCTTGGGGCATGTCGGCGCAAAGCTAATCTGGCACTAGCCTTGATTTATCATTGTCGATCCATCTCCTGCAACAGGTGCATAGTCGTTAGATGACGCCTCCAAAATTTGGGAAATACGTGCGTCGGACTGAATGAGTTAAAGCAGACTGATCTCTTGATGGCTTACAAGGTAGGAGAAATATGTAAGAGAAGAAGGTCTGTGCTGCCAAGATGCGTTGATTCCCAAACGTTGACTGAAAAGTTTGAATGCTGAGAAGTCGACGGTTTACATACGTATGTCATGAGGAGCATGGTGGTATTAACATGTTCACTCTCGATCACCATCCAACTTTAAAAGACTTAGATGATCTTGATGTTCTTCACATGCTAGACCCTTTTTGTTGCATTATTAACTCTTTCACTGCCAGTTGACACAAGAATTATGACTTCAACAATGAATAACTCCATCAATGCAAGGACTATGAATGGGGGCCAGCAAGAGGCAAAAAACTTCATAAGACCATGCATCTGCATGGTCTTATGAAGTTTTTTGCCTCTTGAAGTCAGCTGTCGTTCGAATTTTTCCGATAGTGAAAGGGCTAAAAGAGTCCAATGTCAGGCGTAACCCGCAAATGAGAACAATATGCAAAATTTGAAAAAAAAGGAAAAAAACTAAAACAAACTCACTGAACAGAAATACAAGAAGGAAAGAAAGAATGAAAAACAAAAATAGCAGAAAGAACGACAGACAGACAAACAGAAAGTCAGAGAGACACACAGAAAGAAAGTGAACATGGCTATGCAATCTGTCGCAGAATCAAAACAATAGAAGTCCAAATAGAATACACGAGGGAGGTCAAAGGAACCATTGTACCCCGAAGGCCTGAGGGGTACAGTCGTTCCTTTGACCTCCCAAAGGCCTACAAGGGTCCGTGCAGCAAGTTTCTGCTATCAATAACGCATTTGTTTTCATTCCTCCACTATTTTCGTAAAAGAAATCAAGAAGAAATCTTCCGACCTGGATCACGCCAGACATGACTGACGTCAAAGGAATATACATTTACACATAATAGACTTATGAAGTAATTTAAAATCTTTCATGACGTTGCCGTCTCCAGTAGTGTTCCTGTTGTTTCGAACAACACTAAGTAACTTTTTACTTTAGAACGTTTTGGTGATCTTTTATAGAACAAAACTCGCATCCAAGATGCATCACAAAGAGGGCTACAAGAAGTCCGCCATTTGTCACTACAAGGGTTTTTGTAGCTCGGTCATGTGGTACAGTTTGCGCTAAAGGGATTGGTCGTGTGACGTAGGAATGAAACCATATATATATATCCACATACACCACGTGCGTGGTGCCAGCTTTCTTGGACTGGTTTTATTTATTCATATATATATATCCAATGATAACCATAAAGAACACAACAAAACAAATACCAAGTCAGCGTTCTCCAAATCGTTTACGTCAACTCATGCTATTAAGAGTCAACGAACGGAAGAAATGTTATACGTTCGCAGCGCCAATGATAAACATAAATACAGCAATATCGAATCAGCCTTGTTCAACTGCATTACATCAATGCAAAAGCAAGCTATGTAGACTCACTTGTCAAGGTCTGCTTGCGTGAGGACTAACCCATATCATACCGAGGCTAAAAGCTTCAAATTTGTACACTGCTATTTGCAAGCTACATTATAGTACTTGCAGATACGGATATAGACCAATGGCTTTACTTCAATGGTGGTGCCAGAATAGCTTGGCGCCTAGAGGCGCCAAACTATTCTGGCACCACCCTTGAACTATTTTAGTCACACTTATTTCACACACTGGTGTATTCCGAATGATAACACGTCTGAACGCCGCTGTGCACAAGTTACAACAATGATTTTCGCCACTAACCGTGAACGAAACATATTTACATTAGTCAGCTGACACAATTGCACATGCGTGCTCGGAA
This sequence comes from Semisulcospira habei, assembly GCA_036245525.1. Lineage (NCBI taxonomy): Eukaryota > Metazoa > Mollusca > Gastropoda > Semisulcospiridae > Semisulcospira > Semisulcospira habei. The sequence goes on from BTPG01000008.1 coordinate 131,682,143, forward strand.
TATTTTTCGTATTTGGACGTCAGCTTTGAAAGGTTTCTGTGTACATAAAAAACCTGCGACAGATTCTGGCAATCATTCTTTTCACATTATCTTCCCGCAGGAGATTAGTTTGATTTTAGTTTCTCGCCCAAATTGTCCATCAGCAAGAGGCGTAGATGCTTATTAGCCCCTGCATCCTCAGGGTTTATGAGAATCTATGCGGCCACTTGCGTCAGGTGATCTTCATCATGTTCCTCAAAATGCAAGGAAGTCACCGGGGATTTCGATAGGTGGCAGGTTTATGCAGACCACGAATTTCCATTTTCATCAAAAACGCAACTGCCCCCTCTGGCTTGCATGAACAACAAGCGCAATAAAAGGAAGTTTAAACAAGCAATCTATTTGGGAGGTCAGTTTCGAAAGCAAATCAGCAGCACGTTGTGCGTATGTATGCGAGAAACACCGCTACTGACTTTATGGCAGCAAACAATTTGCGGTTTGATGCAGCTCAGTAATCAAATTATTAACAAGAGAAGTAGACTGACGAGCCAATCCGACTTAAGAACACGCACGCACACGCACGTATGCACGCATACACACACACACGCACGCCCGCATACATAAGCATACATGACGCACTACAGCAGGAGATGGGTCGACCATGATAATTCAAGGGTAGTGCCAGATTAGCGTGGCGCCTGTCGGTGCCAAGCTAATCTGGCACTGCCCTTGAATTATCATGGTCGATCCATCTCCTGCAACTGGCGCATAGTCATTAGATGACGTCTCCAAAATTTGGGGAATACGGCCGTCGGGTTGAATGAGTTAAGGCTGACTTGCGTATGTCCGTGTTGAGTTCACAACAAAGAAGAAACACGCTTTAAAAAGACAATTACAACACAGTTGTGTTGTCATTGTGTTTCCGAGGCATGTTTCTTTCTTTGCTGGGATTTTCTTTCGCATTTGACACGCTTAGCATTCACCTTCTTGGTCCGGGTTTCCTGACGAACAGCCGACTGAGATGTTTCATCGACGCGCAGGTCAAGGGTAACGGATTAATCCATGACTGGCAGAGAGATTATCTCAGATTATCGCAGATTACTGCATGGTTGGTCATAGATAGTCCTTCAATACTCCATTTTATTTCAAAGGCAGTGCACCAGATTCGCATGGCGCCTGAGAAGGCACTTTACCCTTGGTATAACTGTCTGCCACGACTACTAGTAGGGAGCCATAAATCAATGCCTTCCAGCAACCATAACTTTTGGGCTGTCGGTAGTGCTTTTTGTCGCGATGATTCCTTCAGGAATCATCGCGACAAAAAGCACTACCGACAGCCAAAGACTTAGCACTTAGTATAGGGGTAAACAAATTCTCAGTAAGGCAAAGGTCCTCGGGCCTACGTCTGCCTGATAATGCAAATTCCTATGGGTGGAAAAAAAATACAACATGCCTCTACTTGGGTGATTGCGTGCACAAAAAGCTTCCCGTAGAAAGACCTGGGTTTGGATACATCAATGTCATGCTCGGTTACCTTGTAATTAGCGCAGTATTGTAATGCCAAGACGCACACACGAGTCAGATCTAGCGGTCCGATGATGAACCATTGTGCACGACGATCGACGATCGATTTCTTCAAAGCGATGCTCGATTCCCTCGTATTTAACGCGTATATGTTATATTCATATATTTTAATGCCTGCTGTACACGGGTCACATTGTGGAACATGCCATGATAGAGTGCTTTGGCTGAATCGTCCTGCAGAAAAGTCGATCGTATGCTCCAAACTGAGAGGCCATCCCCAAATCAGAAGTAAGTCAAACAATGCATGGACTTTAAGCTTTCCGCGGACTTATCACGCCTGCTCCGTCTGCAAGAGACAGCCAAACAGGCTCATGGGAATATAAAATTATCCTCTCTGCTGTCGGTAGCGGTTTTTTTCATGATAATTTCTGTAGGAATTTGCCGCGACAAAAACCGCTACAGACACGCAAAGGGTCATGCCTCTTGCTTGTAAAAAGTTGCCTCATTGACATCCCCAGTTTAAGATATTTATCTGTAATAGTGAGGTTACGTTTGTAACAAACGAATGTCAGCAACGAACGAGAGCGAATTGACGGCGGATAACCGGACTGGACTATAAGCACAGACAACACGCCAAACATCTTCAAGAGGCATAGATCCTCATGAGCCCTCCGGGCTCATGCGGATCTATGCCTCTTGAAAATGTTTCGAGCGTTGGCTATGCTTATGGCAGAAGTTGTTGGGAGTCATTCGATGCAAACGTACCCTCCCTATTCAAGGCCCCAATACCACCGGAACTGTTCAAAGATACACTTCTGTAACAGATGGTTACGAAACGCTACACACAGGTCTAGTTATGGTTCATTTAGACACCGGAGAATCCAGTTCAGCACAAGTCGTCTTTACATCAAGTAACCTGACAATGACTCCACTCCGTTCTAGAAATACTGCGCTATCAGTGCGAGAAACAGCTAACAATAGACTGACATGCTAACGGCAGAGCAGAATAAATAAGTGCAATTACGCGAGTGCTTTTGCTGCGTGTCCAAACTTCTGTTAAAGTTCATTAGGTGTGTCGACAAGGCATAACAAGCACAACTGGTGTTGAAATGTGTCTTCAGATTTATGCGTAATGGTACTTTAACTGTATGACTGCTACGAGGACACATATTACAGTGATGAGGATTACCCACCGAAACGACGCCTTTAGTCCTTACTATAAAGGGGCGAAATCTACTGTCTTTCCTTATTGTAATGGGGCTCAGCCTACCATCTCTCTTTCTTTAGAAAAAACTAATGTTTGACTCGCGATCAACCTGGACAATAGTCTATAAGCAGGTGGCATGACGTCCTGTGGTGAAAGCCGGAAGTCTTCGGAAGCCACAGGGGACCGAGCCGCCTCTCTCTATCCAGGGACACAACCATGGGCACATGGAACTGTCATGGAACCCCCAGGGAAAGAGGAAAAGAGTTAGGCCGAGAAACTCCTGGCGGCGAGACCTCCAAGCAGACATCAAGAGACTGGGAACCACCTGGAGTAAAATCGAAGGAGAAGCACAGGACAGGAGTCGCTGGAGGTCTCTCGTGGACGGCCTATACCCGGGTAGGGGTGACAGGCGTAAGTAAGTAAGTAAGGCTTCAATTCGTCGTCCCTTGTCGCTTGTATCTTCATTTGAAGTCCAGACCAAAATAGTGACTGCTAAATGCGTAAAATAAAATAAATAAATCAAACAAACAAACAAACAAAACAAACAAACAAAACAAACAAAACCAAACAATCAAACAAACAAACAAACAAAAACGCCCAATCAAACAACAACAAAAAAAGAAACACCGCTGTGTTATACTTCGGGCATTTCTCTTTATCTGAACCTCGCGTGTTTGCGGAGCCGAGTTGCACTCAAAAGAACCTGAGCCGTCGCGTCGTCAGATGAGTTTTGCTAGCTTGGTTACTTTGACGCTCTTTTTACAGTACAAAAGCTTAAAGACGCTATCCATATCTTTTCGCATTCAAGTACTTTTACAACAGATGTTGTTGGAACAGTAGAACCTATTTTGAGCAACCACATTTTTCTTGCAAGAAAAAAATGATCTTAAGACATGTGTTGTCTAAGAAGTGGGCAGTGGGCAGATGTTCACATCTGCACGGGACCTAGACGACCCCGCCCTCCACGAGTCGCCTGCTGCCTTGCAGGCCTGGCCGCTTGGCTGCGGAAAGGCTAAGGGAGGAAAACCCTGACATCAAAGCCACTGTGTCTCCGGGGAAGGCTTTTGAGCCAGAGACTAGGACAAGGACAGTCTGATATAAAACATACGACCCGAGGACCTCGATGCCATCGTCCCAGCTTGCTAGGCCATGGCAGATGAACCAAGGGTTTAAAGGGTGGGGCCAGTACTGCGCACACTGCACTCCACCAAAAAGCTCCACCGCGCAGGCTTTAGGAAACGTCCACGGACCATGACACTGTCTAAGAAGATTTTAGAGCACAAAAAGTCGACTTTCATTAAAGACCATCATTTAGGTGGAGCTTTTCATTTACGAACAGTTGGTTTCCCTATGACACTCTCTGTGTGTGTTGGGACATCTGTTGACTCTCTAGGTGGAGGCCTCATAAACTCTGAGTCTGAGTTTGAACGTAAAAATCCTGAGGACGGTATCTCTAAAGGTAACAGCACTTTTATGTTTTTGGAAAGAAGGTTAACTCATTACCCAGTGTGCAAAAGGTCATCGGGTCAACGTCGGCCGCCGGTGGCACGCCGCACGACCGTGCGCGGGCCCACACCGACCCAAACCGCTTTGCGCACTGAGTAATGATATGTCTTCTAGCGTGTCCCTTAACTCATTCTACCCCATCACCGAAATCCCCAAATGTTGCTGTTGTCCTCTGAAGACTGCATTGCAGTGCAAGACACAGATCGACCATGATAGTTCAAGGGTGATGCCAGAATAGCTTGGCGCCCATAGGCGCCAAGCTATTCTGGCATCACCCTTGAACTATCATGGTCGATCCGTATCTTGCTGTGGTGTATCTGGGGTAGAATGAGTTAAATAAAATAGTAAAACAAAACATTCCCAAAAGATATAAAGTAAACAAGAAAAAATAAATATATACACATTAACTGGATAGATTTTCAACGATAAATACGTAGTGAGAATTGAAGTAATAAGAAGAATGACGATGTTTACGTAGGCGTTTTCTGAATGAATTTAAAGATTGAGACAATTTTTTTTTGTACCTTAGAGCAGCTTGCAAAAACATTAACAAAAATACTCGCGACCATGTAAGCAAGTATTTTCGTCCTTGCACCGAATAATGAAATGTCCTAGCCAAAACAACAGAAGACGAAGGTTTGTGAAGAAAGGCAGAGGGGACAAGATTCAGACACCAGTTTCCGCCTTTCGACAAATTCAAGGAAAACGAGTGTCTGGCGAGAGTACCCGTTGTCACACACCCCAATCATTTTCACACCCCAAGCTTAAACAAGAAACCGAGGTCTCGTTTCCGCTTGCAAAAGTAGCCGCATCTGTGAGCGGTTTGATTGGATGAATGCTTAGACAGCTCAAATTATTCCTCTTTGTGAAAATGAAATGATAGTGAACCGAGTTTTTTTTTTAACCCGTGCAAAAAACGACTAGGAGTGAAGATCCAAAATAATATGCAGATTTTAGAGACCTATTTTGTGTGAAAGCTTGGGGCGATGAAATGGTTGGGGTCGAACACCCGTCACTTTATCAAAGTCAACAGATAAATGACGTGTCCTAATCTGTGAGTTTGGACCTTACGGCTTTAGCCCTAAGGTCCAAACACACAGATCAGCCGGACACATGAAAAGTCAGGCATCAGTCTCCGTGCGAGAAACTCGCGGAAAAAAAGAGAGTCTCATTAGAGTACCCGTCATTTTAATTGAAAGCCTAGTGATAAATTATATGCGCTGGTCCGTGAGTTTGGACCTCAGGGCCTCCAGCCGTGAGATCCAGACTCACAAACAAGCACACGCATGACGAATCGACAGCTAATTTGTTTGCGGGCACCGCAAGATCACTATATTTTCCTACTCCATTACCGCATTATCTGCTCACTTGAGATGTTGATAAAAGTTGTTGCGAGAAACGATCAAACAACGTAACATTTTCCCTCCCCTAGCGCTAAACGGTTCACGTACTGGGGTCGACGCCGTGAGCAGAAAGCTGCGTTAGATCAAGAGCTGATGAGGAGGGCAATATGCATTAACGATTATTCTGGATCCACGGTGTCGTTTTGATGTTGACTACGTGTTAATGCCCTTCGCGTCTGAAACCACTGCACACTGACCGACATTCACGTGAAGAACACAGATGGAATGGGACAGAACGTGGGCAAAAAGAACATATGTCTAACAAGAGACATAAATCATCATGAGCCCCCGCGACTGCGGGTGCTCATGAGGATTTATGTCTCTTGCAGATGGGTAGCTTTGGTCTTGCCCCGGCAGTTAAGGGTTAACGCTCTTTCGGTTGAGTATGCATAGTATGCTGGTCCGTAAACCTGGACCTTACGCGTCAAGGACAGCAGGTGCAAAATCACAGGCTAGTACACAAAGTAAGAATTATACGTGTGCGAAACGGAGTCAAAAAAAGCAATGAAGGCGAAAAGGTAAACATTTAACTACTCTGAGAAACGAACAGTTAGATCCCTTGAAAACTTCCTTTAACCCGTTAACTGCCGGGGGAATACGAACCCTGCCCAGCTGCACGAGACATAAACCTTCAGGCGCCCCGCGACTGCTTATGTCTCTTGTTAGTCTTTTGCTTTTTGTGCCTAATTTTTGTCCCGTTTACTGTGCAGGTCACTTGGTCGATTGGGCTGTTGGCTGATGGGGGCAGTTGTCACTTCGACAAAAAAAACGCTAACGACAGGGATATTAATTACATAATGATGCTGGACTCTCATGTACTGTCAAAAACTTGATATAATTCATGGCAGCTGACGGTAGAGGAGTAGTAACCATTTGGCTGCTGACAGCGCTTTTTGTCGATTTTAATCCTGAAGGAGTCACCGAGACAGATTTGCTACCGACATTCAAAGTGTTTTTAACTCATTCGTTATGAGTTAATTAAATAGAGAAACTGTACTCATACACTCATTCGAATGAGTTAATTAAATAGAGAAACTGTACTCATACACTATCAAAGATATATAATTCATGGCAACTGGCTGGGTTACCACTCTGTCGGTAGAGCTTTTTGTCGAGGTGATTCCTTCAGGAATCACCTCGACAAAAAGCGCTACCGACAGAAATGGTTAGCAAGTGCGCATAGAAGCAGGACTCATCATATGACGACTACTGACACTAGTCGAAACGATAAGGAAACCTCCTCCAGGCAAGATAGCGCAAACATTTCGCACTTTGGACATAGCGGGGTAGTTCTACAGATGAGCACGAGTTTAGTTATTGGGGTTTAACGATGAGCACGGGGGCCAGCCAGTAGAACACAGTTGTTACGTGAGTCTGCGTTACATAGATTGTAGAAGAAGGACAGGAAAGTCTCAGCTGAGGCAAGACAACATTGAGAACCTGTTGTATGGGCGAATTTTGGAGCCGATCATTTAACCCCTTCGCGGCCATTGATTACGAGTTGCATTTCTGAAACCACTGCACACTGACCGACCTTCGCGTGAAGAACTATGCATACACATTTAGGACTGACAAGAGACATAAACCTTCATGAGCCCCCGCGACTGCGGGGGCTCATGAGGGTTTATGTCTCTTGCAGATGGGTAGCGTTGGCCTTGCAGCTAAGTGGTTCATAACCTGCAGAGAGACGGCGGGCGCACGGTAAGCTGGAGCATGTAACTGTATCTGCGCCTCTAACGAGCGCATTGTGAAAAGTTGGGCGGGTGCGTGCGTGCACGGTGTCCGTTCTGATGCCGTATTTGTCCGAATCATTTGCAAAGCAAAGACAGACGTCCGCGGGACGTGCGGTTCCATTAACGCTAGTTTGGTACCGGTCCGGGGCGCAACTCAGAAAGTTACTGGGATCGATTTCTGCTACTATACCTGTACGACACACGCCGTCCTCTCCTGTACGCCTCCTTACCCCCCCCCCCCTCTCTCTCTCTCTCTCTCTCTCCCCGCCCATCCCCCCCCCCACCCCAGGGACAATGAGAAATAAGATGGTCGACTTGTCTTGTCCAAAGTCAGTCCGTTCGCAACCTGTGTGCAGGCCAACTACGGCTGACGTTAGCCATGGGGACCTTTACTCACTGGCCTTTCTAGTTGTTTTTTTGTTGTTGTCTCGTTTCTTGTGTCTCTACTTTTCAAGCGCATAGAGCCAGCAGCGTGACAAATGCTGGGTTACAGCGCTATATAAATGCTATTATTATTATTATTATTATTATTATTATTATTATTATTAGTAGTAGTAGTAGTAGTAGTAGTAGTAGTAGTAGTAGTAGTAGTATTTACTTGATATTGTGAAAATATATTTGTCTGTTATAAGGACTTTTCTGTAATACGTGCGCAATATGATCAATCAATCAATCAATCAATCAATCAATCAATTAATAGAAACGAGAAAATAAATGCTCATAATAATAATAATAATAATAATAATAATAATAATAATAATAATAATGTACATTTGTACAGCGCTTAACCTCCAAATGAATGGTGCCCTAAGCGCTTTACAAGATCAAAAATCACAGAACAAAAAATACAAGAAAGATAACGCTACAATAAATGTTACAAAAACTACAGTGACACATATCAAAACCTCACACTCACACACACACACACACCGTTACAAGAACAGTTACTGACAAAGATTGCTGACGCAATCCCCCACCCCCACCCCTTAAGCAAGGGGGCTCACGATGATCTTTGTCTCTTGCAGACGGGTATTGTTCGGTGCATATAAGTGGAAATGTGCGAGTCCATTTTAAATCCCTTCTATTTATAGAAGGGACTTTTTAGGACGGGTCGGGGTGGGGCTAATTTAATAGCAATGTCCATGATGTCAAAGGCGGGCAGGCTAAACCTCTAACAAAAGATCGACTTAGCTGAAATTTTCTTCTCCTGCTGCCGTGCAGTGTCGCTGCTCTCATAAGGGGAAAAGTCACTATTCGCGGTGTCTAAAGGCCCCGCCACACTTGCCGGTTGTGCCCCGATTTTGAAGCCGATTCCGATCCGATTGCAATCGGATGACGTCATATATCCGATCCGATCGCAATCGGCTAGGAATCGGGTGTTTAGAAACTGCTCTATTTTTTTCGATCCGAATCGGCCCGGATTTTAAGCTTCAACCAATCAGAGCGCGTCTCGCAAAGCACGTCGTTTCAGTTTGCAAATGGCGGAAGATCAGTCAACCACCTTCGTTGCCGATGTTTCGCCCACCTCAGTTTTCCCGAATGTGATGTAAAACTGCTGATAATGCAAGCACATCACCATCACTGTCCAAACTAGCAGCTATTTCGCTGAACAGGTACGACCTTGATCTTCGATTCAAACCGGTCGGCTAAATAAAGTCGGGGAATGTGTGGCAGTGCACACGTTTTTGCAGTTCGGTCCGATCACACTCCGAGTCGAAACTGCTCAAGAATCGGCCTCAAAATCGGGCATGTGTGGCGGGGCCTTTAGGTGATAGCTGTTCGTGTGCATAAGCTTCAATACTCGCGCTACACTACAGGCCGCTCCTTAACCCGGTGCCCGACTGAATAACAGAAAACAATAGAATCCGGACACGCTAAGCGCAGTAAACCACATTAAGTTAACTAATCCTACTGTGCGATATACCAGATGTAAACGAAAGCCTGTGAACAGACAACGACATAACCGTGGCATGCAGTATATCGCGAGGACCCAAGATAATGTGCACGGACAGGGATAAACTAATACACTGCGAATCAGTGCCGAGTTTAGCCCCTACTGTGTTTACGCCACCTTGCGGCGGCAGCAGCAGTGAGCTAAATCGCTCATTGAAGTAACAAGATAAAAATTACGTCATGTCTAGTTACGCTAACCTCGCTGCTGAACGTACAGTTTGGCGCGAAGCGCCGTATAAACGTACGGTATGTGTGTGCGTATGTATGCGGTAAACAAGAAAATCTCCGATATTTCTGTACACACAAGCTTGAAACTTTGGCGAAATACTTTCTTAAGTGGGTGGCTAAGACAGCCTCCGAGCATATTGTATTTGAATGTCTCATTGAAGACATAAACAACCGTTTATAGGAAGTCGGTTGACCCAGATTAGAGTCCGTAATTTTTGTCATATTTACTTGAACTTTTGCATATAGCTAGTTTGGAGAAAGACATTGAATGAATTCGTTAGCCAGTTTTGTATCCGTTCAACTTCTTTAGTAAAAAATAATTCTTTTCAGAAAAGAATGAAACACTAAAAACCTTTACTTCTTGAGAAAGTCAGACAGTGGCGGTGACGTAAAGAGGCAACTCCGTCACCACGCGACACTGACATAATACTCTAAATATGACGTCATTCTCTCTCTCGCGCGCGGCTCTCTCTCTCTCTCTCTCTCTCTCTCTCTCTCTCTCTCTCTCTCTCTCTCTCTCTCACACACACACACACACACACACACACACACACACACACACACAAACATGCGCGCATCTCCAGAAGGAATAACGGATCCTCATGCGCCCTCCGTGCCTCTTGGAGATGTTTGGAGCGCGCGCTCGCACACACTAACACGCACACACACATCGACGCGCTTTGAAAAGAGCATGCAGGTGACCGTGTACTTAGTATATCATGTAGCTAGGTAAAATCATCCTGCTTTCACACAAATTATAGCCAGACTGACATTTTACCGTGAAGTTTTAGTTTTGTCACCATTTTGTCAAGCCTATGAAGCGAAAGTGAAACTCATATCACGTAAAATATAATATTACGTAAAAACTAAAACTTACGTCATGACAAATGACGTTTGACAAATCAATAACGCGTATGTCCGGGCGCCACTTATAGAACTCACTGACGCATTGGCAGATCTGCGAGATTCTTTTCAATAGGAGATAATTCAACATCAGAATCATGTCAAAGACAAAAGGTAGAGACCATTGACAGCGAGGACAGCTCTCATATAGAAGGGACTTTGTGGGTTATGGTTCATCCCATCTTGTTGTAACTGTCATAGAGTCATGGTCGAGACAGCATGACGAATGTTTGGCTTAAACCCCTTCAGTGCCGAGAAACACTGAAAGCCACCCGTCTGCAAAGAACATGGATACACAGTGGTAGCGGGGGCTCATGAGGATCATTGCCTCTTGTTGAAACCACTGTGTATCCACGTTCTTCGCTGACGGCTGGGGATCTTTGACGTTGCATTTACAATGATGATTTAAAAAAAAAATGTCCACACAAGCTGCGTCCTCCGCTGGCAGTGAAGGGGTTAACGGTTATCTCTCACGTGTCAGCACCCGAACTAGCAATCCCTGGATCAATAACCCATCATTTCTAACACCTCGCCGTCCTCTGAGGTGAAAGAAACTGTGCAGCGGATTTATAAAGCATTGCGCATTTGCCACAGACCGACACACAGATATGCAAGAGCTCCCATGACGTTTTGTATGTCCCCAGACACCTGCAAACTCTTCAGCAGGAAGTAAAGCAGCATGGGTAGTTCAAGGGTAGTGCTAGATTAGCTTGGCGCCTTTTCAGGCGCCAAGCTAATCTCGCGTTACCCTAGAAGCATTCACGTGAGGCGTTTTGTTCTGGAGCGATACAAGGTTAACTTTCTGTTGTCTAGTGTGTGAACAGATTACCAACCTTAAACTGATCATTACATGTAGGCATTTTGAATACATGTTAATACTTTATGAAATTTTATTTCTGCGTGGGAACGATACTCCTATTTTGTTGAACCTTTTTGCTAAGGAAAGAACGTATTAATTTGACTTTATGTCAGCTAAGTAAGCGGCCGGATTCCTAGATAGCGATGTATGTCGCCTAAGTACAGCAAATTTTGTGGTCGATGTATCGTGCATCCCACTAATACGAATATATAGTACGCCCTACTGAAACTGCAAATATGCCTTTCTGAAAACTGCAAGTATTTCTTTCTGAAAACTGCAAGTGTGCCTTTCTGAAAACTGCAAGTGTGCCTTTCTACGATTTAATTTAGCCGTCTTTGTGCGTTCAGCCACCGGTGCTGCTGGTGAACAGCAACGGAATGTTAAACATACGTTATGACTTACTTTGTCATTTGTTTTTGTAGAGTTCAAGGGCTACGATGATTCTTGTTAACATTCAATCCCGACACATCACGGCAAGACATGAATCGAGCATGATAGTTCAAGGGTGCCTTGAACTATCATGCTTGATCTGTCTCTAGAATTGTAATGCAGTCCTTCAGAGGGCAACGTTTGGGGATTTCGGTCCCGGGTTAGAATGTGTTAATACACCGTAATACTAGCGATTTTGTCACTTTTCTTACCTTGAGTTTTTCTGCACGCTGTGCGTTCATCGTTTATTTCATCAAAACTGATGGTAAGTAATGCAGTGTAATAATGTGTACACAGACACACGTCACTTCCTTGTTTCATAAATAATGACGTCAGAAAAGAAAAGAAAAAAAAAACTTTCTGTGGCGCGGGGTCTGTTTATGTTTGCGGTACAATATCTGAGTGGCTGTTGGCGTCAATGACGAAACTGCTTTCGTAATCAGCCGTTAGATGGCCTTATAGTTGCCTGCCTAGATATTTCATAACGCACGTAAGCTATGTCGGCTGTGTTGGTTTCGTATGTAAGAACGAAAAGAAATGTAAGAACGAAAAGAAACGAAACTGATTAGACATTTCAAAGTTTTCTTATTCGGACGCAGGCGTTGTCCGCTGCACCACCCCCCCCCCCCTTCCCTTCCCCCTCACCCCGCCCCCCCTCGCCCCGTATAGGATAAGCACTGCAAAACTTTGTGTCAGCAGTAAAAGATCTCAGGACATTTCCCCACTGCTTCCTGATAATTTTCTCCCCTGCACGTAATTGATATTCAAAAAATAATAGTATTGAGCAGAAAATGGGGAGACATGGATTAAACACCCACCCATTCGATGACAGTTTTCCTGACAGATTCGAGATTATGTAGCCGTTATTATAGGCCAGAGAGTGGGTGTGTTGTGGGCTGGCGGATCAGTGTAATTCAGTTGGAATTTCGCTCCAATCACAGGTTTCGGGAGCCGCCTAAACAAGTTACTCGCCTTTGACGCAGATAGACGAGTGATCAGCCACTGACGCAGCTATTCGAGTGATTTGCCCTTGACGCAGCTCCTAAAGGAGCTGCGTCAAGGGCAATTAACTCGAATAGAGGGCTGCTGATACCTGTCCTCCAAATGACAGGCGACTAGCAGGAAGTGTTTAAAATTGAGTTAAATTTTTTTATATTATTATTTTTTTTACTGGTTTTTTTTTTTCTCTCCCCCTCCCCCTCTCTCTCTCTCTCTCTCTCTCTCTCTCTCTCTCTCTCTCTCTCTCTCTCTCTCTCTCTCTCTCTCTCTATGTCGGTGTGCGTGCGTGCGCGCGTGCCTATGCGTGACGTTGCAGGCGTTGTTGTTTTGTTTCTTTTGATGATTTTGCCGTTCTTTTTTTTTTGTTGGTCATTCGGGTGATGTTGTTTATTTATTTATTTATTCGTTTATTTGCTTCATGTTTTCCACATTTTTCATTTTATTTCTTTTCGTTTCTTTTCCGCACCTCCTGACCTAAACTGCCCCAGTATTACGGACTCGTCCACCGAGGACGTACAAATCGCTGAAGACAGACACTCTCTATGCATAAAGCTTACAATACAACAATGCTCTTGAGATGTCCATGCCAATAGTCTTTGTCTGCAAATCAGAAAGCACTAAAAGTTCGCAATCCAAACAAAAAGGCGTGTGAAATACAAAGAAATTCCCCAAGCAGACATACAGAACAGGAACGCACTAAACTCATTCAGCCCGACGCACGTATTTCCCAAATTTTGGATATGTCATCTAGCGACTATACACCAGTTGCAGGAGATGGTTCGACCATGATAATTCAAGGGTAGTGCCAGATTAGCTTGGCGCCGACAGGCGCCAAGCTAATCTGGCACTACCCTTGAATTATCATGGTCGAACCATCTCCTGCTGTAGTGCGTCAAGGCTGAAGCTGAATGAGTTAATGTACTTATATTAGTTAGTTACTGGGGTTAACGCCGAGCAGGAAATTAACCCTTTGGTTGTCGGTAGCGATATTGGTCGAGGTGATTTATTCAGGAATCACCTCGACCAAAATCACTACCGACACCCAAAGGGTTAATCCTATCTCACTGCAGTGCAAGTGTTGTTTTTTTTCTTTCCAGTGAGCTAAGAAGTAACTTCTTGAAGAAGTACAGCAGTAAAAATAAGTAGGTCCTGCATGTAGTCCATTTCTGTCTGTATGTACATCTGTTTTGAACAAGAATTTTAACCCGAAGTGTGACTGAAATTTGTTTGTGCTTGTCCTTTTTCAGCGTGTTTCACAATTTTAGCTGATTTATACTTTTCTATTTTTTTTTTTTTTTACACGCATGACAGTCGCCATTTGGGTCAGGATTCGACACTTGTTTGGCGTTTCGACATCATCCGCTTTCATAATGGCTAACATTCTTTTCTTTCCCTCTCTCATCTCAGCACACGTTTTTGGACGACGATCACAGACTGTGTCTGTACAGACAAATAGCATTGGAAGATAACAGATGAAAATTTCATCCAGAAATTCACCTTCAAAGAGAAAGTTTCCACTAATAGACGAAGCAGCCAACTTCCTTTCAAGAGATAAAAATAAAAGTGGTTACTTTTTGCCAAACAATTCAGACAACCATTTGTTTTCGAACGGCTTTTGGATATTGTAGATCTGTTTTGGAACTGGTACTCCAGATATGGACTTTTAAGATCGTAAGATGGTGACCTCCTACAACTGGATTTTGATATAAACTGAGCAGGCAAGAGGCATAGATTCTCATGAGCCCCGCAGTCTGCGGGGTCTCGTGAGGATCTATGCTTCGCATGAGCCCCCGCAGTCTGCGGGGGCTCATGAGGATCTATGTCTCTTGCAAAATTTGTGTTTTCACCTAAAACTGTGTCTGTCAGTTTTATGCCTTGGGGGTTTTCCGCCCTACTCGATTGCAGGAACTACGTTTGAACAGGCAATTTCTCAGTGGGTTTTGGCTAATCTTTTTCTAAGAACTAAATGAAGTTGGATTGTCCAAGGGACCATTCAAGGTTCGGTGACTGTCATTAACCACCAGACTGTCTAGAAAAGTTTCCCCCACACAAGTTCAAGAAGCACAGAACCTCAGGGGCCCTTGTCGTCTGCGGGAGATCATGAGATTGCATGTCTCTAGCTGGTTCGATTTTGTGTCCGTGTACCTCGAACGGTTGGGGCTCATTGGTTTTGAATTTACAATTATTTCAGGGGGGAAAAAAAAACAATTTGCGACAATTACTAGCAGTGAAAAGGTTACCTACCAAACCAGAGTATCCATCAACAACACCCCAAGTAGTTATCTCTACAGAAACATG
The DNA here is from genome assembly GCA_036245525.1 of Semisulcospira habei. Classification (NCBI taxonomy): domain Eukaryota; kingdom Metazoa; phylum Mollusca; class Gastropoda; family Semisulcospiridae; genus Semisulcospira; species Semisulcospira habei. The sequence goes on from BTPG01000008.1 coordinate 131,697,164, forward strand.
TTGATTTCTAATTTTAACCCGTTCAGTGCCGGGAGAAATTGAAAATCACCCATCTGCAAGAGGTATAGATCCTCATGAGCCCCCGCAGTTGGGAATCTATGCCTCTTGCTAAAACCGCTCCGTATGCGAGTTTTTTTGACGGGAGCATCAGTTGTGAGTGGGTTCATACGGATCTAAACCGCTTGCTGACACCACTTTGCATCCATGTTCTTTGGGCGGCCGGGGATCTTTGGCGCTGAATTTACAACGATTTCCAAAAAGACAACCTGCGTTCGCCGGCAGTGAATTGGTCAAAGTGTCTGAAACTAAAATGGACACGGTGGTCCGGCACGGTAGGAAAAAATGTGGAAAAAGTAAGATGCTCCAGATCTTCGAAACAGAAGATGAAAAACATCAAATCTTTCACCTCCAGGATCACTGGCACACAGCTTTCCAGCTCCTCCCCCCCCCCAAAAAAAAAAAAAAAAAAAAAAAAAAAAAAACTCAGTGAAAAAAAAAACCCAACCCTCAAGCCCTTCACTGCCGAACAAATGTGAACACCACCCAACTGCAAGAGGTAAAGAACCTCATGAGCGAACGCAGATGCGGGGGATCATGAGGTTCTTTGCCTCTTGCTAGCCTTATTCATATCCGTGTTAATTGGATTGGTGGGATTATTATTCGGTGTCAAAGTCGCCCTGCTGGTAAAGAAATAATTTTGCGTTTGCTGGCAGAGAAGGGGTTAAAAGAAATGAAACGGGGAAAGGCCTGTCTGCTAAAACAATGAGAGTGACAAACACATTGGGCAGATGCCCCCCCCCCCCCCAAAAAAAAAAAAAAAAAAAAAAAAAAAATACTGCTTAAACTGTGTCGGCATTTTGTTTAACTTGAACGGTTTCAGAGATAGGTGCAGTTTTTGAGGTGTTTACGAAAGAATGAGGGTTAGCTGCTTTTTTAAGCAACACATTTAAAGTGCTTGACTCTCTCTCTCTGTCTCTCTCTGTCTCTGTCTCTCTCTGTCTCTGTCTTTCTCTCTCTGTCTCTCTCTCTCTCTCTCTCTCTCTCTCTCTCTCTCTCTCTGTCTCTGTCTCTGTCTCTGTCTCTGTCTCTGTCTCTGTCTCTGTCTCTGTCTCTGTCTCTGTCTCTGTCTCTGTCTCTCTCTCTCTCTCTCTCGGAGCTGTGGAGTATTGATGGTACAGCGTTTAACTCTCGTCCTAAAGACTGCGGGTTCGAACCCACCTGGGGTCAACATTTGTTCAGACCCTTTTCAGTGCGTCGTCTTTATAATCATCATTATTATGGACGAACGACGTTATAGGATTCAAGATTCAGGATATTTAAGTCCTAATCTCTCTCTCTCTCTCTCTCTCTCTCTCTCTCTCTCTCTCTCTCTCTCTCTCAGTCTCTCTCTCTCTCAGTCTCTCTCTCTCTCTCTCTCTCTCTCTCTCTCTCTCTCTCTCTCTCTCTCTCTCTCTCTCTCTCTCTAGCTGTTTATAATAAGTTTGTAACACCTGGGTCAGCCTGTTACAACGGTATACATGCCAGACATGCAAGCTCGGTTTTATTTTATTGTCTGTATATTAGAGCACCTCAACGGCGAATTGTGAAACCGTAACTAAATGTAAATCACTTCGTCCAATTTTGAATCCAGACAGTTTATTGCCCCCAGTTAGCAAAAGGCACTTGGGCGACGTCGGCCGCCTTCAGTTTCGCCCGCGCGCAGGCCAACGGCGGCCGACGCCGCCCACGGAACTTTTGCCTAATGGGGTATTTGAAAGCAAATCGTGGCGGCATTGAAGTCAAGCCCGGTCACAGCTGCATCAGACCCGAAATGCATTCCCATCGTGAATAACATCTTTGCTTTGCTTGAACCGCGGCAGTACCGGTGGCTGCTCCCACAAAGGGGTTAAGTAAACAGCAATATTATTTCCGTCTAGAGAGCACTGAGGAGAAAAGGGCACAGATTTTTGTGTGAGATATCGCAGTGGTGCGCGCGGAAAGAAAACCCCGCTTTTGTGGGTAAATTGAAGGATGTGCGAGGACACATGCTTGAATGTGTCACGACAGTTTATAGCAAGGAAGAGTCCACGACCTTACTCCGGTAACCAATAGTGTGTGTGTGTGTGTGTGTGTGTGTGTGTGTGTGTGTGTGTGTGTGTGTGTGTGTGTGTGTGTGTGTGTGTGTGTGCGTGAGTGTGAGTGACTGAGGTGTGTGTTGGGAGGAGGGAGAGGGGGGAGGCTTGGAGAGGGGGGGAGGGAGGGAAGGGGGGGGGGGGGAGTCGTCAAAAGCCGTGGCTGCATGGTCCACGCCTGCCTTGCCAGCTACGCCGGACCACTTTGCCACTCGGAATAGCTTGTCAAGTAAAATTATGTACAGTTCGGTTAATCAGGAGAAGAAAAGTAAAGAGAAAATTTAGCAACACTAGAGACAGTCATATTCTGCAAATATTTCAAATGTTTCACTAACATTCGACTTGGTGTACCTTGACTGGCACGAAAGCTATCGATGACAATCCTTCGGTATCTCAAACAGGCGAGACTGGATTGTTTCCGTGTTACTTTGTCATAAGACGGATTTTTTAATAGCCGGGGTGAGGTGTGTTTAATAATTCAAGATAACAATTTTTCAGAGAGCAGAGCCGGTTTTCATCGCTGAAATGACTTCACACGAATGATGTATATGCACCATTGTTGCACATTCATTCAACCAAAACTACCCGCAAGAGACTTTCCAATGCCACTCGGTGATAAAGATCGGCCCATGTACTCACATTTCTGTTCTTGAGGTAGATCGCATTTAGTCTGATGAGTACCTACAGTTCTTTGTCAACGAAACAGAGGATATACATGCACATCAATACTTCAGCCAGACATGGATCGACCATAATAGTTCGAGGGCGGTGCTCGGAGCCTTCAACAAGATCAATGAGGATCGACCATGATTGTTTTAAGGGTGGAGCCAGAATAGTTTGGCGCCTCTAGGCGCCAAGCTATTCTGGCACCACCCTTAAACTATCTTCATCGATCTAGAAGTCGATGTATTTAGTCTTTTAGAGATCGACTGCCAGTTTCGACTTCAGGGCAGTGTATTTAAGGCATCTAGTGATGAAGATTTCCCTTGGGAACGTCAGTGTCACCCGTGAAAGACGAGAAGTGAATAGCATTACACGTGACTAAGATGGATCCTTTAGAAATGACCACACACCTCTGT
>BTPG01000008.1:131705353-131727853 GCA_036245525.1 Semisulcospira habei
GACTGGTACGCAAACTCTTTACTGATGGAACCATTATAACAACGGATTCCAATGAATACGATCACAGCTCGATCAGTAGCAGATTAAACCATTGTGCTCCCTATGTGTAAAAGGTCATCGGGCCGATGTCGGCCGCCGTTGGCCCACGAACAGCCGTGCGCGGGCCAACGGCGGAATGACCTTTTGCGCATTGGGATTGCATTCGCTAAGCTTATATTCACATTCACCGCAGACTGATCGAGATGGACCGTTCAGCATTGAGATAATCCCCTTAAGCTTATGATAGTCGATCGATCTCCGAAGACATGTATTTGCGGTTTTCAGACAATGTGTGCGGGTCCGTGACTCTAGACCTATGGCCGTTAGGTCGAAAATCACAGACCCGCACCATGCACTGTGGACAGCTCGATTACGGACATCACCTGCATCCTGCAAAGGTCCGTCTGTCTGCTGTAAAAACGACTTATAAAAAAACAAAACAAAAAAAAAAAAAAAACAACAAAAACAAACAAACAAACAAAAACACACACACACACACAAAAAAACCCAAAACAAAACAAAACAAACACATCAATAACGCAGTCTTTGTGCGCTAGCGCCAGAACTCTAGGAAACCTTTCACGCTAGATACCCTGCAAAGCCACAGAAATTAGAAGTCAGTTTCAACTTTTAGTTGACAACTTTAAATAAATTAAAGGGGAGGGGAAAAAAAGAGAAAAAGAATAGAGCGAAATCAGGTGATTGGAGAAAAAACAAAAACAGTCAGAGACTTTGAATTCAAAAGCAATCTTTAGTGGAATCAGACACGCTCTTCCGGCTTTAAATTCGTCACTTTTCAGACAAGTACATGACACACATTTAATGTTTTAATGTCCCCCAGGTTAATGTAGTGCAGAGCTACTGAATCTTTCTAGGAAACTCGAAAGATTAAATGTGCAAATTGCGAGTGCTTTAAAAAAGTGATTACGTTTCTTTAAACCAGCCATTACCAGATTGCATTTTCTTCGGCAGGAGATTAAGAGAATCTGCGGGTTTAAATCTGCTGACACAATTTACATTGAGAAACAGCAGCTCGTGATCATTGCGTAATAAATTTTAAAAAATGGCCAAGTTAGATGAATAATCTACACAATTTTCGCTTACAATTTGTAAAGTTTATCAGATCGATGGTGTGTGGGCATAGTGACCCAATAGAGGTGCATGCTTTATCTATGCCTCTTGCTAGTTCAAAGAAGTCTTCTTCACACACTGAAGCGACAAGCTAATCAGGCACTACCTAGTCTAATGCACAAAAGGTCATCGGGCTGATGTTGGCCCCGTAGCTTTTTGCGGACTCCAGGATCCACCTTCCGATACTAACAATTGCCAGTGCGCAAAGGCCATCGGGCCGACTTCGGCGCGATGGTCTTTGCGCACTGGGCATTGTTCAGTACGATTGTGGTTGTGTTGTTAGGTGAGAGCATGCATGTATTAATCGTAGGAAACGATCCGATTTTTATTTGAGCTTTTTAGTAAGATTCTTTATCGTTCGCGCGTGGAGCCGAATTGGTTTTGTTATGATATGCTAAGATTAGTCCGGAAGTTTCTAGCATAGTTGCACAGAGAAGAGCGGTCGATTTTTGTCATGCGTAGGTTCGCTGTGAATAGATTAGAACGTTCAAGCGAAATCGCGCTCTGTCGAGTGACCTTACATGTGACGTCAAAATGTAGGCAACATTTTGCAACAGTATTTAAGCCGCTCTAATTTTTATAGTCATAGCTGTTTTCTGTACGCGTGAATTTAGCAGCTGGTCAGTATGGTTTTTGAAAGATCGTGAAATTTCTGGAAAATTCCGACTAAGTCGTGAACTGCCTACCATACTTTTGTGAGACGTCATTACACATTGGGATTTGGGGCTAAAATTAGCAGTCGAATTTTATAGACTATTGTAGTTCATTCTAGAAAGTTCTTTTTATTAATATTTATGAGTTTCAGTTACGTGTTCCGTTTTGATTGGTTGCGTTGTATGAATTCCTTGGATTATTCTGGAAAATATTTATACTATAAAAGTTTGTGCTGGAAAGCATGTTCGTACATTATCACGCATTGTCAGTTGTAGGGACACACAGTTTATCGTAGGTACGTGGCCCGTATAGGGTGTACATTGTGAGAGACGCAGGGTAACGGTGGTGTACGTTGTATGAGGAACTTTTTGTCGCCAGTGTTGACATTTTCAGAGGAGACATTTTATCAGTGTTGGTGCATTTGGGAATGCATTGTGTGGAGGTCGCATCGCTGAATTAAAATATTGTTGGAACTGTTACTCCAGTGTTGTCTACAACCTTAAGCCACGTATGACGGGTTGCAGCTGAATGAAGTTTATTTAAAAAGAACCTTACGTGCGTGCGTCTGGTGTGTTTATCATACTACGACTACGACTCTACCACGTAACAGGCATGAGGATTTTGGTACGGAGGTAAAAAGGGTTTTCGGTGCCCGGGCAAGAAAACGGGGTTGCTGTTTATAGAATGTCCGTTGAAAGGTCCTGGTAGATCAAAGTGACACAGTAGCAGTGCGTCTGAATTGATCAGTATTCTGGTCGTACTCCATAGGCAACAGCAGTCCCATCTCGCCCATAACCGTTGAGGCCGCCCATTATCACTCCGGCGGTGTGGGGCGTTAAAACTATTACGAACCAACCAATCAATCAGCAAGCAAATAGCGCCGGCTAATTAGCCAAGACCACTAGTTTATCATTAGTTTACACTGCGCAATTCTCTTCTTTCAGTTTTCAGTGCATTGTTCCTTTCTAATACCTTACCCTGGATTTGTATAACTACTGGCAGTAACCCCTTTTGGTTTCGTTTATCACTACCAACAACAACAAAAAAAAAGTAGAAATAGACCGCTGTATGATTCCGCTGCCAAGATGTATTTCGTGCTTGTCAGCGAGCGCTCTAGTCCGAAATCTTTGAGTAAACAAGTGACTGTAAAACAAGCCAATGCACACAATGTCATCGGGCCTATGTCGGCCGCCGCTGGCCGGCGCACAGCCGTGCGTGGGCCAACGGCGGCCGACGTCGGCCCGATGGCCTTTGCGCAATGGGAGGTCACCTAGTTGCATTGCTGATCTTCAAATTACGCCTGCACACATATTGACCCTAGAAACTCTACTGAAAAGACACTTCACGCCGTGCTGATAACCTCAACGTTTACTCGAACAAAAATGCTCGGCCTGGCCAATGGTATTCAAGAACTCGATCACGGGGTTTTCCTTCATAGTCTTAGTAACGTGAGGAACTCTACAACAATCTTTTGTTTCTTAGTTTGGTGTCCAGATGGGAAAAGGTTAAGCAGTTAAAATGAACCAACGTGGGACAGTCTAATCCCGCAGTAGCCACCCAGAGAGCTCTTTGCCGTTGATCTCAAATCGATTGTCCAACTTCTCATTCACGTGATGAATGAGGATCCTAGACGGATGTCTTCCACGGATAGGATTCAGCCAATTGACATTGTTTACTTACTCAGTCAGAAACCTTCCAACTGCAAAAGGCCTAGCTGTTCACGGACCCCTGCAGTCGCAGAGGCTTGTGGAAATACTGATATCTCTTGCTGACGCACAGAATGGTCCAATCAACTTCCATAAATTGAGAAAGAATCCGGGTTCACGTCCAGTGAGTCTAGAGAGTTGACTTTCTTACTTCTACAAGAGGCATAGATTTTCATGGGCCCTTGCAGTCGCAGGGGCCCATGAAAACGTATGCCTATTGCTGATACAGTTAAGTCCTCTTTACACACTGAAATTACGGGTCCTCGGTTTACGTCAACTATATCTGTAAAGATCTGCGTCACTTTGATTGCGTTTAATGTTGATGGGATTGAAAATAGTGCGGTTAATGGTGAAGGTTGTAGTTTAAATGGGGCTATGTGGGAAGGATAATGATAGGAGGGGTAATGGAAAGGTAAAAATATGTTTTCATGTTTAATTTGACCGTGAACTCAGTTGCACTTCTAAAGCATTTGAATATCCACCTCTCCCCCCCTCCCCCCGACCAAACCACCTCCTTTGTTAGTTACTGTTTATCCTAATTTTTCAGATCTTCATGCCATACACTGTAAGAACTAAATGCAGCGCATTTTCCGCAGATTATATTAGATCTTACACATGTACAGAATCACTTTAGAAAAACATATATCAACAATCATAGTTCAAGAGCAGTGTTTTATTTAACTTAGCGTCTTGGCAGGCGCCAAGCTGACAAGACACTATTCTTTGGCTTTCTTGATCAGACCATTACCTACCCCCCCCCTCCCCTCCCTCCCCCGGATGGCCTTAGTTGCCTGCTCGGCGTTAAACCCAAATAACTAACTAACTACCTCTCCCTCCCCAAGTTCAAAACAAGCGCAAACGAAGGTGCAGGTCAGTTCCAGAGCACAAAAAAAATCAAGAGAGGCTCCGGCCGGGGTTACGCCCGACCCCTCCCCCCATCCCCCTCCCACCTTCTCCCACATCTGGTTCTGAAAGTGAGAGAGTGATGGGTGCCACTTTGACGCCACTGATTTCCTGTGAGCGACCTGCAGTAGGGAAGGGTCATAACCGCATGCTGTGAAGTGAGCCACTCGTTCACGTCCGTCGGCGTCTTCACGGCAGGAGATGGAGTAACACTGTGGCCGCCAGAGTGTTTTTATCGTGATTCCGAGACCCTTTCACTCTTTCGCTGTCGGTAGCGCGTTTTTTCGAGGTGATTCAGCCCTTTAACCCCTTCCTTGCCACTGTACGTACGCATGTTCATACATGTTACTCACAAACCAGATAGGTGAGGCTAGCGCTGGCAGAATTGTCAGTACTCAAACCAAGGGAAATCACAGCGCTGGACAGACAACAGTTAGATCCCCTGCCCCCGCCTATCAGGCACCCAATCGCCAGCCCACAGAGAAATACGCAGGTATAGAATAAGACAATCATTTCCATTCCTAATAAGAATGGATCAGGTCTCTTATATAACCCATATATAACCGTAGGTCTCTTATATAACCCATATATAATCTTATATAACCGACCACATATAGTAGCGCACCTTCATGTTTGTGTATGTATGTTTCTCCTGCCTACTTCCTAAGTTCCGGAGAAAGACATGGGTTATATAAGAGACCTGATCCATTCTTATTAGGAATGGAAATGATTGTCTTATTCTATACCTGCGTATTTCTCTGTGGGCTGGCGATTGGGTGCCTGATAGGCGGGGTCATACATGTTAGTTTCTGAAATCTTTGTTCATTCAACGACCAAACGCCAACTCCGTCCAAGAAACATGGATACGAATTGGTCCCATCAAGAGGCATAGATCCTCACCGCATCCAGAACAGGATCAATTAGTTTCATAACCCGTTAACTGCCGGGGTAAGGCAAACACTACTAAACTGCAGTCGCGGGGGCTCATGAGGATATATGTTTCTATGCTCTTAACACCTGTTTTTGTCCCATTTACATATATGGTCTTCGCGCGAATGTCGATCAGTGTGGTTTCGTTCCAGACGCTGAATTTGTGATCACGGGCAGCAAACGGGCTAATCTGTTTTTCTCCGACTTTGGCGGTAAATAACATTTCAGTTTCGACCGTGACCCCCGAGCACGTACTTTTAGACTTTAACAGAAGATTCGATCGTTATAGGTCCAGCGTAGTTTCTGATTACCCAAATGACTTAAACTCATTCAACTCCGACACGCCACGGCAAGACATGGATCGAGCATGATAGTTCAAGGGTTGTGCCAGAATAGCTTGGCGCCCATAGGCGCCAAGCTATTCTGGCCCAACCTTTGAAATATCACGCTCCATCTGTTTCCAGAAGTGTAATACAGTCTTCAGGGGGCAAGTTCAAAATTTGCGGATTTCGGTTCTAGAGCAGAATGTGTTAATTAAAGACCGGCTGACGACATGTATTCAATATTCTGTCTTACTTTCAAGCTGCTCAAGCACGTTCTGAAAAGTCTTGTTGCTGTCGGGAAGTTAAACGTAATGATTTGTTTCGCACCTAAACTAGCGCCATGACAATCTTGAACTGCACTGGATCGATCTATCTCCCGCTGTTAGTATCGGAAGTACGAGAGATAGAATTCTAGCTGGATACTTCCTCTTGGCACATTTTGTTAGTACGGTTTGTTTGAATTCTCTTGAGATTGGTAAATTTTGTATTAACTCCTTCACTGCCTAGGAAACGCAAAAACAAACCAACCTCAAGAGACATAGATCCTCATGAGCCCCCTCGACTGCGGGGGTTCATGTGGTTCTATGTCTCTTGCTGAGACCGATATGTATCCATGTTTATTGGACTAACTCTGATAAACTTGTATTAGTCAGCTTACTCTTTTGAACTCTGATGAACTTGTATTAGTCAATGTACTCTTTTGAACTGTGATGAATTTGTAGTAAAACTGTTGCCGCTAGGGTTTCATGTGAAAGAAAAACAGCGAATTTGATGAATTTGTATTAATCTGCGTACTGTTTTGAACTCTAATGAAATTTTAATTAACCCATTCAGCCCCGACGGCCTACAGCGGGAGATGGGTCGACCATGATAATTCAAGGGTACTGCCAGATTAGCTTGGCGCCTGTCGGCGCCAAGCTAATCTGGCACTGTCCCTTGAATTATCATTCTCGATGCATCTCCTGCAACTGGTGCATAGTCGTTAGATGACACCTCAAAACTTTGGGAAATAGTGGGCTGAATGAGTTAGTTTGCGAACTGTTTTGAACTTTTTTTTCTAGATTGATCGATCAGCTTTTTGTTTTTTTTTCATTTAGTATCGTCCAAACTGGAGCCCCATCCCAATTTTTTTACCTACTGTAGGACGACATGGTCGGCCCATTTCCCGCTGCACTTAACTGAAGTAAAAGCTATAGAATTCTCTATGGGCATCGTCTGGGCACATTTTTTGTAGTCAATTCATTTTGTACTCTCGAGATTGACAGTGTTTTTGTCTTTTTGTCTTCACCGATTCACCCCAACTGCCGCCATGCAAATCTGTGCGCTACTACTCTTATTGTCACGATTGTTCTATGCCCCCGCTGTTATTGTCGGAAGTGCAAAGAGATTGAGGTCTAGCTGGGGACTTTCTCTTGGTCCATTTTGTTAGTCAGATTGCTTTAAGTCTTTTGAGATTGATCAAGTTTATGTGTGTCCAAAATCACAGACCAGCACACATTTAAAATACAATTGTGTGTGTGTGTGTGTGTGTGTGTGTGTCTGTGGTGCTTGTGTGCGTTTGTGTGTGTGTGTGTGTGTGTGTGTGTTTGTGTGTGTGTGTGTTTGTGTGTGTGTGTGTGTGTGTGTGTGTGAGTACGTCCCTACGCGTGTTTATCTTTAGTGCGTTGTGACTCTTACATCATCCCTCATATTAACAAGAAGTACGTATGCAAATTAGAAGGAAATGGGCCAGAAATGGGCAGACGCCCTCCGCAAATCTGAAAACAAACAGATGCAAATAAGCCAACGTTACGTTCGGTCGTTTATTTTAACTGACATATTCGACTGCTTGATACTATTGGTGTCTCAGTCTGGGCTCCGCCATGAGTTAAATACGTGTAGTGCATAATTTTATAGGGGTCGACTGGGTTCTCAAGGCACTGAGGGCGTTAGATGGTGATTCCTAGACCATGTATCTCCTTTGTCTGTCGGTAGCGCGTTTTGTTGAGGTGATTTAACCCTTTAACTCTTTACATCCTCTTTACATTCTGATGATAAAATCATTTTTTAAAAAGATATTGTTAAGGTGTAGGTCACAGTTCTGGAGACAGATCGACCATGATAGTTCAAGGTTGCGGTGTCAGAATGGCCTGGCGCCGGTAGATCCTGTAGTAGTATGCCAGAGCTTTATGTTGAAAACCTGTGGCTGTCAGCAGCACTTTCTTGTATGAATTAATTCGACAAAAAGCCCTACCTACAGCCACAGGATTTACTTCGACGGAAAAAGCTATACCGACAACCAAAAGGTTCACCTCGACAAAAATCCCACTGAACAGACAAAACAGGGTTAACCCTGAATTTAAAGTACCAGAATAGCATGTCACCTAGAAGCGCCAAGCTTTCCTGGCGGCAATTCAGATCGCATTCCGCCCAGCAAATAACGCCCTCGATGCACGGTTCTCCGATAACCCACGACTCCAACCTGAAGCTCGCATTTTGCTAAAAAAAATTTCATCCTGGGCGCACATTTCTCCGGTAACCTACCTAATAAGAACCTCGGTGCACAGTTCTCCCATTACCAACCAGCCCAAACTGAAGCTCGATTTTTTCGCTTTAAATGACACCCTCGGTGCACATTATTTTATCCGGTAACCTACTTGAAACTTTCATTTCGCCCACCAAATAATACCCTCGGTGCACAGTTCTCCGATAACCCTATCTATCTTGGCTTGACTTCGCGGACGAAGATTTTATAGGAGTTGCCCACGACGTCTGCAGGCTTGTTCGTGGCTGCGGAGGCCAATCCGGGACAGGCAGGTTCGACCGCAGTGGCTGCAGGGGAGGATATGGCCAGGGTTCTGAGTTGCGGCATCTCTGTTTTTTCTCCTGAGCCGCTTGTCCTTAAGGCTAGCTCTGCGAGAGTCCTCAAAGGAGACAGCTGCCTTGTAAATGGTGGAGCGCCAGGTGTCACGGTCCACAGCAAGCGAGGACCACTGGTGGTGGTCGATTTGGCAGGCACTAAGTAACTTCTTGAGACAGTCTTTGTATCTCATCTTTGGTGCCCCTCTGTCACGGTGTCCAGTAGCAAGCTCGCCGAACAGGGTGATCTTTGGTAGGCGATGATCCTCCATCCTGGAGACATGCCCCGCCCAGCGGAGCTGTGTCCGCACCAGCAAGGCCTCGATGCTCACAGTTTCAGCCTGTTCAAGGACCTCGACGTTGGTGACATAGTCACTCCAGTGAATGCCCAGGATGGTACGCAGGCAGCGCTGGTGGAAACGTTCGAGGAGTCGTAGTTGGCTGCGGTAGAGGGCCCAGGACTCGGAACCATACAGCAGGGTGGTGAGGACCACAGCTCTGTACACGCTGATCTTGGTGCCTGTTTTCAGCTGTTGATTGTGCCACACCCGCTTGAAAAGTCGCCCGAAAGCGCTGTTCGCTTTTGCCAGCCTGCTGTCAAGCTCCCTGTCCAGCTTGGCGTCCGACGTGATAATGCAGCCAAGGTACTAAACTGGTGCACTGACTTTAGTTCAGACTCGCCAATGGTGATGTGAGGAGGGCGATACACTGTCTTGGGTGCCGGCTGATGGAGGACCTCTGTCTTTTTCAGACTGACCTCGAGTCCAAAGAGCTGGGCAGCGTCTGCGAAGCAGGACGTGATGCGCTGCAGGGCTCTCTCTGTGTGTGCAACGAGGGCAGCGTCATCAGCAAAAAGCAGCTCACGAATCAGTTGGTCTAGGGTTTTCGTGTGGGCCTGCAGTCGTCTGAGGTTGAACAGGCTGCCATCGAGACGATACCTGATGTACACTGCATCGTCATCATCGAGGTCTACTGTGGCCTGCTTCAACATCATGCTAAAAAAGATGGTGAAGAGGGTCGGTGCCAGCACGCAGCCCTGCTTTACGCCGTTGAGAATAGGGAATGGTTCTGAGAGAACATTGTTGAGTCTGACCTGGCCTTGCTGGTCCTCGTGTAGCTGGACAATCATGCTGAGGAACTTTGGGGGACAGCCAAGTCGCTCCAGGATCTGCCACATGCCTTGCCTGCTCACAGTGTCGAACGCTTTTGTTAGGTCGACAAACGTTACGTACAGACCTTTGTTCTGCTCGCGGCACTTCACCTGAAGCTGTCTCAGCACAAAGACCATATCGGTGGTGCTCCTGTTTGCTCTGAAGCCACACTGGCCCTCTGGGAGTTGGTCTTCAGCGATGGCAGGTACCAGCCGATTCAGGAGCAGCCTTGCAAGAATTTTCCCAGCAATGGACAGCAGGGTAATTCCCCGATAGTTGGAACAGTCAGACTTCTCGCCTTTGTTCTTGTACAGGGTGATAACGACAGCATCACGGAGATCCTTTGGTAGTGTTCCTTCCTCCCAGCAGCAGAGAAAGAGGTCATGGAGCTTGTTGTGCAGTGCTGTGCCTCCATGTTTCCAGATCTCTGGTGGTATTCCATCAATGCCTGCCGCTTTGCCACTCTTGAGCTGGTGGATGGCTGTGAGGGTCTCTTTAGCGGTGGGCGGTTCGTCCAATTCAACCTTTACTGGGAGTTGTGGGATTTGTAGGACGACTGCTTCTTGAACAGTGCGCTCAGCGCTGAAGAGGCTCTGAAAGTACTCCGACCAGCGGTTCAAGATGGAGGTATTATCTGTGAGGAGTGCCTGGCCATTCGCGCTTCGCAGGGGACTTTGTCCCAGGTGTCTGGGGCCATACACTGCTTTCAGTGCTTCGTAGAAGCCCCTGTAGTCACCATTGTCAGCGCAAAGCTGGGTCCTCTGTGCAAGTCTGGTCCACCACTCATTCTGGAGATCTCTGAGCTTGCGCTGGAGACTGCTGCAGACGAGGCGGAAGGCAGACTTCTTCACAGGGCAGGAAGGCTGGGCTAGGTGGGCCTGATGGGCGGCTCTTTTTTTTGCTAGGTGTTCATGGATCTCTACATCGTTCTCGTCAAACCAGTCTTTGTTCTTCTTTCTAGCGAAACCCAGGACTTCTGCAGAGGATTTTGCAATAGCAGTTTTCAGTTGTTCCCAAAGTGTTTCAGGGGAGGAGTCTGCTGGGTCCGCTGTGTCTTTGAGCCTGCGCTGTAAATCTGTCTGAAAGGCAGCTTTCACGTCGTCACGATGAAGGCTGGCAACATCAGGCTTTTTCTTGGGGGGGCCCCCATTTCTTGGGTTTTGGCTTGACGTGGAGCCTGAGTTTGCAGCGGACAAGGCGGTGGTCAGTGTGGCACTCTGCGCTGGGTATCACTCTGGTGAGGAGGACGTCACTGCGGTCCCTCTGACGCACTATGACATAGTCGATAAGGTGCCAGTGTTTGGAGCGAGGATGCATCCAGGTGGTCTTTCGACTGTCCTTTTGCTGAAAATTAGTGTTGGTGATGACCAGTTGCTGCTCTGCACAGAACTCCAACAGTAGGCGGCCATTGTCATTGCAGTTCCCGACGCCATGCTTGCCGAGGACTCCTTTCCAGGCTTCAGAGTCCTGGCCCACTCTGGCGTTGAAGTCGCCAAGGATGATGACTTTGTCGTCCGCAGGGGTGCTCTGTATGAGGCTGCGCAGGTCAGCGTAAAACTTGTCCTTTTCAGCAGGCTCTGCCAGGAGGGTTGGGGAGTACACACTGAGAAGGGTGACGTGTTGCTGGTGTCTCAGTGGGAGGCGCATGGACATGATGCGGTCTGAGTGACCCGTTGGTAGGTTTTCCAGCTTAGTCGCAATGGAGGTCTTGACCATGAAACCCACGCCTGAGAGCCGTCTTTCTGATTCAGGTCTGCCTGACCAGTAGAGGGTGTACCCAGCGCCACGTTCTTGGAGGCTGCCTTCGTCCGGAAAACGTACTTCACTGAGCGCGGCGATGTCGATGTTTAACCTCCGCAATTCATGGGCAATGAGGACGGAGCGACGTTCAGGGCGTCCGCTGTCTGCTTTGTCGAGCATGGTTCGGATGTTCCAGCATGCTACGTTGAGTCCGGTCGTGGTCGTCATGAGAGTGGATCCGTTATTCTTTCTTGTTTTTTGACCGCAGGAGAAGATGCCCGTTGACCGCGGCTAGCCAACTGGGGTTGCGAGGGGACGAGCTTTGGTTAGGCCACCTTTTCTAGGCCCCTCTCCGTGTGGAGCAAGCAGTGCTGTCCCTAGAGAAGGCTGCTTGGTCGTTCAGGGTGTGCCGAGTGATGTTGTCATCCCCAGGTCAACATCAAGCGACCAATATCCTGAACCGCCTGTATGCAGGTTTGAGACTGCGGCTTCCAGTGACATCTTTCACCTGCCGTTTCGCCCCTCGCCCGTCGCTACAGGACTTGAGATGGTCAGTGTCATGGTCCGTGGACGTTTCCTAAAGCCTGCGCGGTGGAGCTTTTTGGTGGAGTGCAGTGTGCGCAGTACTGGCCCCACCCTTTAAACCCTTGGTTCGTCTGCCATGGCCAAGAATCGACCTTCTTCGACCTACCCCTGTCGGCAGCCGAAAGATCAAACGCCCTCCGGCCAGCCTTCCAAAATCTATGGGAAGAAGAATTTCATCACGCAAAAAGAGGTAGACGTAAAGGCCTCACGAGGGTCCTAAACAACGTACCCATCCTACTCTCAGGCAAAAGGAAAGACCAAACCCGACTAACAAGAATCAGACTAGGGGGCGAGAGATACCTGGTCCACCCCAACCCAGTCATATGTACATGCGGCCACACACTCACAACAGAACATATACTGCTAGACTGCCCTACCATATACCACGCCAGAGCTAGACTAGAAGACATACTAAACCCACCTCTCACACTGGAAGGTCTCATAAACCCCACCCCAGACACTTGGCACACCACCGCAAACCAGACAATACAACTACTTAACAAACACCCCCTGATCCAACACATCTAAACAAACGACCCGTCACTGACGACAAGAACGAAGGAGAACACCCCCCACCCCCCCCCCCCCCCCCACCCCCCCTACGACTCGACCCCCATAGGGCGCGGGCAGCCATGATGCAAGATTGTAAAACTAGTGATGCGCGAGCACCAGCGACAGACAGCCAGAACTAAACTCCCTTCTCCCCCCCCCCCACCCCTTGGCCCATCCCCCCCCCCCCGGACGAAATCAGCGCCAGCTGGAAGTCCTTGTCCCTTCAATAATAGCATAGCATAGCCATGGCCTAGCAAGCTGGGACGATGGCATCGAGGTCCTCGGGTCGTAGGTTTTATATCAGACTGTCCTTGTCCTAGTCTCTGGCTCAAAAGCCTTCCCCGGAGACACGGGGGCTTTGATGTCAGGGGTTTCCTCCCTTAGTCTTTCCGCAGCCAAGCGGCCAGGCGTGCAAGGCAGCAGGGGACTCGTGGAGGGCGGGGTCGTCTAAGTCCCGTGCAGATGTGAACATCTGCCCACTGCCCACAATAACCCACGAGCTCGCATTTTGACCACCAAATAACACCCTCGGTAAACATTTCTCTCGGATACCCACAAGCCTAAGTTTTAGAGCTCACTTCGCCCACCACCAAACACCCTTGGTGCACAATTCTCTAAACCCACCAGCCAAGGTGAAGTTTGCATTTTGCAGATTAAATAACACCCTCGGTGCACAATTCTCTAAACCCACCAGCCAAGGTGAAGTTCGCATTTTGCAGACTAAATAACACCCTCGGGGCACAATTCTCCGATAACCCACAAGAGCCCCTTTACCTTTAAACAACTCATTGTGTCCCAACGTCAAAATCTCCAAATGTTGCAGTTTTCTTTGTATCTCAGTTGAGGAGACAGATCGACCATGATAGTTCAAGGGTGGAGCCAGAATAGCTATTCTGGCACCACCCTTGAACTATCATGGTCGATCCATATCTTGCTGTGGTGTGTAGGGGCTAAACGGAGTAAGAGTTAATACGGCTACGGAGTCACATTTTTCAGTATTTATGAAATTAAACAAATGTGGTGCAATGAGGAAAGGACTCAACCCCAACACGCTAACTAGAGATTCAATTATGCGGTCTTCCCATTTCACAAAATGTTAAATAAATCAGGAGTGATCATTTTGACAGAAAGAAAGAGCATTTTATTTGTCAACCTGAATGCGAGTGATCCATTTTCCCTAAAGGGAAGGTTAGTCATAATTTAATATATTTGTGAAACGAACATGCCTCAGACCTATTTCAGTTTCCATCGGTGTCCTGGTCCAGAGTTGCTCACATAAATGAGTCCGACATATTTGTGTTCGATTCCAAAGAAAATATTATTCTGTCGTCATTCTTTGTCATTTTCTTTCATTGTTCAAAAATGCGACAACTATCTTGGATTTGACGCCTGCAGTAAAATGACGTTAACTACCTCTGTGACGTTAATTACAACAACATCCATCTCAGCTTCTTTTTACTGTCATGTGCGTGAAACAATATGTGTCATGTCGCAGTTGGTTCCGGGATGTTCCCCTGGACAAAATCTTTAGTTTATGAGAGAATCGAATATTTTTAGCAAGACTTGAGCATTCATAGACTATGTGAATTTTATTATTTTGACCTTTTCGAGAGTCTGTAGACTTTTTCCTTTAAAGACTCGTGCGACATTTTAGCATACAGTTTTTTTTAAAAGATATGTTTGCATCTGGTCTTAAGATTTTTACCCATCCCGCCGTGAGATGGCCTTAGTTGCCTGCTCGGGTTTAAACCCAAATAACTAACTGTCGCAGTTGGTGAGGCGCATACCTTAATCACAATGCGTGAACTGAGATAGGGTGAGGGTGAGTGTGAGAGTTGTATAAGAAAATGTTGAGTCAACCATCAGTGGAGGGCTCAAAAGCAGTGACAGACGGCACCACCAACGAACTATAAAGGTAGATCTGAACATTGAATTGGCAGTCAGTGAACAGTTTTCAAGAAATTGCTACAAACTTCGGGAATTGGTTTATGGCCCAGTCTGTTAAATGGCGAAAGACATCCTTATTTGGGTTTAACGCCGAGCATGCGACTAAGGCCATCTCACGGCGGGACTTACAAGAGCTCAGCGTCGTCTCCACGAAGCTTCATTAGAACCATCCCCGAAGATTGGTACGTACAACAGGCCATCGGGCCGACGTCGGCCGCCGTTGGCCCTCGCAAGACTGTGTTCGGGCTAACGGCGGTCGACGTCCGTCCGATAGCCTTTTTGCGCATTGGGAGTTTCTAAAGGTAACTAACAAATCTTGTCAATGCTAAATAATCAAAGATAAGTCTAAAGATTGTATCACCTCATTTGTATTATATTCCTTTTGTAACAAATCCGAGTTTGTTTCCTTTAAAAGAACTTGTTTGTGATTACGGTTTCAAAACCAGACATCCAGAGACCATAAACTGTAGCGACTGCCAGTGTGTCTGCTGGGACGGGAAGGATTAGGGTGGATTCTTCATGACCCGTCGTATGAATTTTGTATTTCCCTGGAGTCTCAATAACTACATACTTGCCCGGTCGATGTCGACTTTAGCAGGCCCGCGCACAGCTACCCGCAGGTCAGCTAAAGCCGACGCCGGCCCGGGGGTACTGTGCTCAATTGGGGGGGGGGGGGGGGGGCGGGGGAGGCGGGATGGAGGGCGAGGGGGAATGGGGGGGGGGGGCGAGGTGTATGGATTGCTAAACTCAAGTCAACAGTGCTTCGATAGTAGTTTTTGTGAACAATAAATAAATAAATAAATAAATAAATAAAGGACCAGTAGGAGGGAAATCTATCTTGATAGCTAAAGAGTAGTGCCAGATCATACTGGCACTACTGTAACCCCTCGGGAGCTGGCGAGGAACAATGCTTGTATCAGTTCTGCACAACCAGGAGAGGAATCTACCTCGATAGCTGAGGGGTAAGGGGTAGTGCCAGATAGCGCTGACACCACTCTAACCTCTCGGGAGATGGTAAGGAACAATGTGCACTTGTCCGCGACTCCATTTGCAATCGCGTTTCACAGGCGGGGAACCAGATTACTAATCGTTCCGTTGGCAATAGTTACCTATATGTATAGACCCTAACCCAGACCCTTCCATTTGCGAGAGACGTTGATTCACATATGCGCCTGTAGATGCAGCAGTTCATGTGACTCTAAACTGACCTCTTGCTGGCGAGATTGATGAGACTGAACTGTGCCTCAGATTGCCTGTGTAATTTTGCGTAAGCCAACCATGGTATTAGTCAATTCAGGACACGTCTAACCGCTACTCCCAAAGGAGTCTGCATGTTCTCTCCCCATGGTCTCTATGTTACGGGGTGAGCCCTCATGATTGTCTCGGTTGGATGGTTAGTTCGGAGAGGACGTTAAACCCCGAACTAACCAACCAACCCTCTTCAATGATTGTCTGGACAGACTTGAAAAAAAACCTGCGCTGTGCCGCGTAAAGTAAACTTTCAAACAATTTCAAAGTGTTGTGACTCCAAGACTTACGTATTAGTTGCTATAAGTGTACATTGCGTTCACCGCTTTATAGAGCAGATTAGATCACGTGAGGTTTTCCTTTTTCTCCTTCAAAACAGCGGCCCAGCACCACCAAACCACTACAGGACCAGGAGAATAGCGTCATTTATAAATCAGTTTATCAGCACATAAACTTGTTGCTTAAATTATATTGAGAGACAAAGCATCTATGATGTAATAATAATAATAATAATAATAATAATAATAACAATAATAATAATATGAATAGTTCTATAAATCGCTGATCTCCAAAAGAAACACTTTACTAGACTTACTTTGCATGCATATTGCATAAGAGCACTCTCTCTCTCTCTCTCTCTCTCTCTCTCTCTCTCTCTCGTCTCTCTCTCTCTCTCTCTTTATTATTATTATTATTATTATTATTATTATTATTATTATTATTATTATTATTATTATTATTATTATTATCCTCTCTTCTTTTTATTTTTATTTATCAGTCATGTTATCTTTTCTGCTGTTATATTTATTTAAGATGTTATTAAGGACAGACGTGTAAAAAGGCCTGCGTGCCTACTGTCTTCATCCTTAGAAAATAAAGTTTCAATTCAATTCTCTCTCTCTCTCTCTCTCTCTCTCTCTCTCTCTCTCTCTCTCTCTCTCTCTCTCTCTCTCTCTCTCTCTCTCTCTCTCTCTCTCTCTCTCTCTCTCTCTCTCTCTCACACACACGCACAACCATACACTACTTTGAAACCCCTTCCCTTCGCAACACCTTGCATTTTTTTTCCTGTCACATCAAAAATCAAAATCTGAAAGAAACATACACGTTGGTCAAAGAAAACCGGCTGTACGAGTTATGTCCCCTGACGTCTCCGAGGATCATTAGGTAACACGTGAGGCTCGGCCGGGGGATGCCAGGGGACATAACTCGTACAGCCGGTTTCCTGGGACTAGTAAAGTAAACTGGCTGCCTTGGTGTGGGAGCAGAATTCACGTACCTGGCATAAAAGGAAAGCACTCGCTTCTGGTCCCTTAGCACGAAAGGTCACAGTTTACAGCCCCACCAGATCCAAATAATTAAGACGATTTCTTCCGTTTAAGGACGTAACGTAAACGGCGTAGACATCTGCCAGCAAGACGTATGGATTCTCATGAACCTCTGCGCCAACAGGTTCTTATAAGAATCCATTCATTTTGCTAATGGTAAGAGCGGCCTGATGGACAGCTTACAGAAATCTCGGATGGTCAGTCTTTATGTCATGGCGGTTGGCCTGTGTTTGGGTTACACGGCCAGACGGATACCTCTCTTAGATAAACCAGATTTTTCCATGCAAGAGACAGAGACACAGATGCTCATGAGCCCCGATCCATCAGGGACTCATGAAAATCCATATTTCAGTGCAATCTGAGGGCCATCTTACAGAACCTGGCCGTGGTGGCAAAGATGACCAGTTTTTATGTCACGGCGATTGGCCTGTGTTCTAACTATACAGCCAGGCAAGATCTTTCTGAGATTAAAAACATTTGAACGCAAGAGGCATAGATTTTTTATGAGCTCCTGCAGCTGCAAGAGCTCATGAAAATCTATTTCTCTTGATGGCAGACATCAGCCTCATACCCCGTTTTGAGTCGACGTCCGTTAAAGATAAACCCCAGGATATATGGTCAGTTTGCTTATCTGGTGCAGCTGGAATCCACTATCGGCGGCGGTGGGGTAGTCTGCCGTTTGCGTGTGGTCATTTGATGGTCCTTCAGAGTTGTCAGGAAGGGCTAGACTCTAAAAGGATAGTCCAGTCTGAACCACGCCATTTGATCTACACTGTTTGCGAAGACCGCCATACATCTGCACGAGGCACAGATCCTCGGGTACCCCATGCACATGAGGTTCATCTGCATCGTGCTTCAACCATTTACTTTTCTTCAGACGGAAAGGCATTACTCCGCGTTCATTTTAATATTACTATCGAAAATTTTCAAGTAGATCGCATTGCACTGTTTGGCACTGTGAGTGTTAGTCTCACCTATCTGGTTTGTGAGAGACTGTTTGGCATATATTGAAACGACAAACAAACAAACAAATAAACACTCTCCAGTAAAATTTAGTACGTTGGCCAGCATCATTTAGAATGTTTTTTTAAATATTTTTTTTCTCTGAAAAAGTACTACTCGTACAAATTAAAACCAAATTCCCTCGTACGGTTTGGCTTTCAAATAATGCGTTCGATGAGTGTTAACCCGTTCAGTGCCGAGAAAAAATGAACGTCACCAACTGCAAGAGGTATGGATCCTCATGAGACCCCGCATGAAGATCTGTGCCTCTTGCTGACACCACTTAGAATCCATGTTCCTGGGACGGCTTTTTAGTTATTATTTTTTTAATTAATGAAGATTGCAAAAACATAATCTGCGTCAACTGCCACTGTTCTGGCTAAAGCAGAATCCCTTCCTGTCTCTCCAAACATACCGCTGACTCGGTCCTGTCTGTCTCCTCTCCCTTCCTCACCTAAAACAAAATCGAAAAGGAAAT
This sequence comes from Semisulcospira habei, assembly GCA_036245525.1. NCBI lineage: Eukaryota > Metazoa > Mollusca > Gastropoda > Semisulcospiridae > Semisulcospira > Semisulcospira habei. The sequence goes on from BTPG01000008.1 coordinate 131,723,906, forward strand.
AATGCCGACTGGAAGATTGACAACATGCGCTAAAACCTTATCAACAGTATTTCCTCCTTCTCTGAATTAAGTTTGTAAAAAAAGAACAATCTGTGTACGTGCCGGGTCATCTAGATTTCTATAAATCTGTCTTGGAGTGTATGTATTGGCGAGATCTATTGCCAACTCGTTCAGTCCCGACACACCACAGCAAGATATGGATTGACCATGATAGTTCAAGGGTGGTGCCAGAATAGCTTGGCGCCTATAGGCGCCAAGCTATTCTGGCACCACCCTTGAATTATCATGGTCAAACTGTTTCCTGAATTGTAAAGCAGTCCTCAGAGGACAACTCCAGAGATTGTGGGTATTTCGTTCGCCTGTCAGTCGCTAGAAATAGCGTGTAACCACACTCACAAACCAAATAAGTGAGGAAAGCGTTGATTGAAATAATACATATATACCAAGCACACACACTTGGCGTGTGCATCCTTTTCAAGGATATATATGACCGTCTTATTATATATCTGCGTATTTTATTCCTATGGTCTGGCGATTGGGTGTCTGATAGGAGGGGGCAGGGGACCTAACCGTGTTTGCCTTCCAGTGATGAGTAAGTCCCCTTGGTATGTGCATTTAAAAGATAAACTACATATTTGTACTGCCAGTTACATTACAGGTGTATGCCTAGAAATACACATTTGAATGTGGACAGCAAAAGGCATAGATCCTCATGAGCCCCCGCACATGCGCGGTTCTCCTGAGGATCTATCTTGGATATGTGTTGTTGGCTGTACTGCGACAGTGTAGGGTAGGGCTTAAATACAATTTTGACTGTCTGCATCTTTTTGCCATTCAGTGCCTACACATTGCATGTCCACTAGTATCTAACTGATAGTTTAATCAAAATATCACCTTTCTCAGACTTCAATGAATGTGTGGGTGACAGTTTTCGATATTTGTCTCTTGGATATGTGTTGCTGGCTGTACTCCAATAGTGCAAGGGTCAAATACATTTTGCACTGTCTGCATCTTTTTGCCATTCAGTGCCTACGCATTGCATGTCCTCTAGTATCTAACTGATAGTTTAATCAAAATATCACCTTTCTCAGACTTCAATGAATGTGTGGGTGACAGTTTTCGATATTTTTCTCTTGGATATGTGTTGCTGGCTGTACTCCAATAGTGCAAGGGTCAAATACATTTTGCACTGTCTGCATCTTTTTGACATTCAGTGCCTACGCATTGCATGTCCGCTATTATCTAACTGATAGTTTAATCAAAATATCACCTTTCTCAGACTTCAAGGAAATGTGTGAGTGACAGTTTTAGATTTTTAAGTCATTTTGCCGAAGACGAGTTTAACTCATTCAGCGGCCCCGACACACCACAGCAAGACATGTATCGAGCATGATAGTTCAAGGGTGGTGTCAGAATAGTTTGGCCCCCATAGGCGCTAAGCTGTTGTGGCACCACGCTTGACTATCATGCTCGATCTGTCTCTAGAATTGCAATACAGTCCTTCATAGAGCAACTTCAAAATTTGGGGATTTCGGTCCTGCGGCAGAACAAGTCTGGGGAACAGATTTTAAATGATCTATCTGTCTCTTATTTTCAAAGATTGAAGACTAGGGTTCACACTTGAAAATATCTACAATTCTTGTAAATTTGTACTGTTGTGTTTTACGTCTAAAGGCCCCGCCACACATGTCGGTTGTGCCCCGATTTTGAAGTCGATTCCGATCCGATTGCGATCGGATGACGTCATATATCCAATCCGATCCCAATCGGCTGGGAATCGGGTGTCTAGAACCTGCTCTATTTTTCCTATTTTTCCACTCCGAATCGGCCCCGATTGTAAGCTTCAACCAATCAGAGCGCGTCTCGCAAAGCACGTCGTTTCAGTTTGAAAATGGCGGAAGATCAGTACCACCTTCGTTGCCGATGTCTCGCCCGCCTCTTCCCGAATATGATACAAAACTGCTGATAATGCAAGCACATCATCATCACTCTATGAAAACTAGCAGCCATTTTGCAGAAACAGGTACGACTTTGATCCTCGGTTCAAACCGGTCGGCTAAATAAGTCGGGAAATGTGTGGCAGTGAACACGTTTTTATAGTCCGGCCCGATCACCTACCGATTCGAAACTGCCCGGGAATCGGCCTCAAAATCGGGCATGTCACTGTGGCGGGGCCTTAAGATCATAGAGGTTCAGGCATCACATCAACACTCAGAGATCTGACAGCCGGGGAGTCATTTACCACAGTAGGAGGTGCCTCCGAACGATTAAAAAGGACTCCTATAGTTGCGAAAAAGAGATCAACCATGCGTGCTCACTAGTAGTGCCAGATTACCTTGGCGCCTCCCGAGGCGCCAAGCTAATCTTGCTCTACCCATGAGCATGCATCATCGATCCATTTCCCGCTCTATCATCAGGGTTAAATGCCGAAAGCGTACTACTGCAAGACATTACCGACTTTCCGTGACATTGGAACGTATCTATTTTCAAGGCTTTGAAGTCTGACGAAAAACGTCTAATTGTAATTTCTTTATATGGAACCCTCGCGTGTCACCTTTGCAAGTTCTTAGCAAATTTCGAGAATTGACTTTTCATTTGTATGAGCGCATATCTGATGCATAAAAATCGGATAAGCATATATTCCGTGAACCGTAAGCCACCAAAACTTTGCGAGTGTGGAAAGATCAAAGGTGGTTTTCAGGCTACAGGCATTATCTACACTAAATTCAAACTAAGAAACATTTCATTTACCCCTTGCCGAAGAACACGTGAGAATAATCAAAATGCAAGAGACATAGATCCCCGTGAGCCCCCGCAATTCGGGGGGCTCATGAGGATCTATGTCTCTTGGATACACATCTGAATCTATGTTCCGGGAAGCTATGTGGCTCGGTGGTCGACTCTCGGCGTTAGAAAGGTCGCGGGTTGGAATTCAGATGGGGTCAAAATTGTGTTCACACCCGTATCGGTGCCGCGTCTTTGAAATCACCTTCGCGGTGGACAAAAAAACAACAACAACGTTAAGCCCTAAACGTTGAACGTTTTGAATCCGTGCTCCATGGACGACTGAGGCTGTTTGGAGTCGAAGTAACAAAGATGTCAGAAAACCAGTCTGCGCCCACTGGAAGTCAAGGGTTTAACTCATCCAGCCCCGACACACCACGGCAAGACATGGCTGGACCATGATAATTCAAGGGTGTTTCCAGAATAGCTTGGCGCCTATAGGCGCCAAGCTATTCTGGAAACACCCTTGAACTATCATGGTCGATCCGTCTCTAGAATTGTAATACAGTCCTTCAGAGGGCAAACTTCAAAATTTGGGGATTTCGGTTCTGGGGCAGAATGTGTTAAATAGCACAAAATAAAAGCGCTTAGCGTAATGATTTTAGTGTAGTGAAACGATGTTCTCAAGAGGGGGTCAGAAAAAGTGTCCGTAAAGAAGTCAGTTTTGTCTGGATTTGGCCTTGCAGTCCTCCGCTGGGTGAATCTGGCTAATAGACAAATGCGCCGGTCAGACACTTGAAAGCCTCGGAGATCGTTCACAGCTGTCTAAACCCATCGCTATTGGCCACGGGTGGTGTAAACTATCCGCCGAAGGACCCTATCCATCCGAGGGAACTACCGCCAATTAACACGGATAAAAAATGGCGCCACTGCCCAGAAACGCGGATACAGGATGGGGCCATCGCCAAGAATCACGGATACAGGATCCCGTCGAGCAAAGCCCATCGGCCAGAGGTCGGCCGTCGTTGGCCCGCGCACGGCCGTTCGGTGGCTAACAGCGACCGACGTTGGCTCGATGGCTTTTTGCGCATTGGAACGGGACCACCTCGGCGGAACATGGATACAAAATGGGACACCGCTAAGGACCACGGATACACAATGGGAGTACCGCTAAGGACCACGGATACACAATGGGAGTACCGCCAAGGACCACGGATACACATT
>BTPG01000008.1:131732853-131740353 GCA_036245525.1 Semisulcospira habei
GACCTTCCGGCATGGAACCTTAAGGTCCAAAATCAGAAGCTAGCCCACTTCAGTGTACTCTTTCAAGCTTAGTAATGTACCGTAAAGTACTTTTATTCATTTGCCATAGCCGGTTTGACAAGTTTATCCGAAAGCATTAGCTTCAACGACCTGCCTGTCAATTTGACAAACTGCAAAACTGAAGCGCAAATTAATTATTATATTTAATGCCGCCAAGGGTTGGAATTAATCTAATACGGAGCTTAACCCCTTCCTTGCCAGCGGACGCGAAATGCGAGTCTGAACTCACTGCACACTGACCGACATTCGCCTGAAGAACACAATGTAACGGGGAACAAAAATAGGCATAAAAAGCACAGAACTAACAAGAGACATAAATCCTCATGAGCCCCCGCGACTGCTGGGGCTCAGGAGTGTTAAAGTCTCTAGCAGATGGGTGTCCTTCGACTTCCTCCGTCAGATACGGGCTTAAACGATGAAACCGTTAGTTCTATATTAAATTAACCTCTTCACTACTGGTGGACGCAGATTTTGTTTCCGCAGTATTCATTAACTCATTCTACCCCAGACACACCACAGCAAGATAAGGATCGACCATAATAGTTCAAGGGTGATGTCAGAATAGCTTGGCGCCCATGGGCGCCAAGCTATTCTGGCATCACCCTTGAACTATCATGGTCGATCTGTGTCCTGCACTGCCGGCAATGCAGTCTTCAGAGGACAACGGCAAAATTGAAGGATTTCGGTGTTGGGGTAGAATGAGTTAATTCAGTGCCAAAGAGCCCCAAAGTGGTTTTCGCAAGAGACATAGATCCTTATGAACCCCGCAACCGCCGGCGTTCAATGCAATCTATCACTCCTGCATTTGAATCGTGCTTATTTTCCTCGGCGACCATGCTAAGCAATAAAACAGTTACTTCTAACCTCAGCTTGAATTAAGTCCCTGGTGATAAATGTTTTCACTGCTGGCACTCATAAAACCATAGATTTTGTTGACTCTAAGATAAAATGTGCTTGAATTGTTTATTTAACTTCTTCACATTGACAATATAAGTAGCAAATTGTAATCTTGTTTGTTTGCCTATTTTGAAAATAAAAAGAAACATTAATAAATTCTGTTGTAACTGTCTTTTTCAAACGTGTTTCTTTCTTTGTTGTCTTATTCTCTGCTTATTTGCTTATTTGTTTTCGTCATAAAGATTAAATGGCATAACGACGAACGCGGACGAAGCAGCAAAAAACATTATGTGAAATACAAAAGTTAGATATAAATTTCATTTCACTCAATTTCTTTCGATTTTTCTTTATTTCTTCCTTTTATTCTTCATTTTTGTGTTTCTTCCTTTTTTTCTTGTGCTACATTTTTGCTTTTGTTTATCTGACTGCGCGGCGCCGATCTGTTTGTTTGAATTGAATCGAACTGAAATGAACTAAATAAAGTAGTGTCCATTAAAGTACCATTATGCATAAATCTGAAGACACATTTCAACACCATTTATTTTGTGTTTGTTATGCCTTGTCGACACACCTAATAAACTTTAACAGCAGTTTGGACACGCAGCAAAAGCACACACGTAATCACGCTTCTGCGCAGCCGTTAGCGTGTCAATCTATTTTTAGCTGTTTCTCTCTCTGATAACGTATTTCTAGAACGGAGTGAAGTCATTGTCAGGTTACTTGATATTAAGACAAGGTGTGCTGAACTGGATTCTCCTGTGTCTAAATAAACCATAGCTAGACCTGTAAGTAGCGTTTCGTAATCATCTGTAACAGAAGTGTATCTTTGAACAGTTACGGCGATAGTGGGCCTTAAAACGACATACATACAATAGAACATTACAAAACACTGACTGTAGCACCAATTTCTTTTTCATTTTTTTTATTGCGAATATAAATCTTAAAAAACACAAGTAAGTTATAACTTAACTAAATATATATTGAAGACTTGGCAATAGTTTTTGCTTTAAAGTGCATACGTGTCACGAAAAGATAGGCGCATAGGAAGCAAAATGCACTCTAAACAACTAAGCGTTAACGTGGGAGGTGAGGAATTCACAGGTCGTACACCGCCTACTGTCATTCACACTCCTATAAATTCAGGTATTCCCCTACAACTAACAACACCCACATGCAACAGACATAGAATTTCATGAACCCCCTCAGAATGCGGGGGCTCATGAGGATCTATGCCTCTCCCATATTTATTTATATCTGTAGTCGTCAGGCGAAGAAGGCCAATAGGTGTTGATTGAATCTGTAGTGGTGTTCCTGACACCAGACGTCGTTGCAATCTCGCCAAGTTTGCCCTTCAGAAAGTCCAAGTCTTTCAGAAAAGGTCATAGATCCAGATTGCCGACACATTGCAAGGGCGTATTAAATTATATACCTCTGCACACCCAAATCGTCTATATTAGCATCTGTATTTGTCAGAGTGAGGAGCCGGACCATGGGGAGATAAGCCTACGTTTGTCCCTCAGCAGTCTTCCCATCAAAAGCCATAGAACCATCAAGCTGCAAATATAGATCTATATATGCCGCATAACCCTGTGATCTTGGATTTCCTGTTGGCCAAGAAAAAAACAACAACTGACTAACACTTCCAAGAGGAAAGTTTAACAAAAATCTGAGAACAGAACACATTAATAAAATGTCCGCCGTGTGTTGGCCTTCGTCGCCTGACAGCGTTAAATCCTACTCACTAATTAATTGACTGACTAATTAACTGACTAACTAATTAGTTGACTAACTAACTAAATAACTAACTAAAAACTAACTAACTGTATAACGGTATATTTGCTTTTACTACACACACACAATCTTCTCTATTTTAGTCCGCAGTTCTCCTCAGGCTGAGCAGGTCATAGTTGTTTTCAGTCCCGAACCGAATAATGGCGGCAAACAAATGGCTCTGTAAACACGGAGCGTGGCGCAAAGCTAAAACAGATTGCTCAATCAATGAAATGTAGGATGCGGAAAACACATTTAGGCGATAGAGCAGTGCACTTTCTGACGCAAAATCAACAATCTCTAATCGCAATACCGTGGTCGGCCGTACCGCGCGTACGCTATTTCGTACAGAAAACAGATCGGGGTGAAAAACGCTACTTCAGTCTGTACACATGATAAATGCGTGCTGGTCTGTGATTTTGGACCTTACGGCTGAAAGCCGTAAGGTCCAAAATCACAGACCAGCACACAAATAATCGCTAATAGTTGTACTATTGGTCTGGTGAGTGCTGAATAAACCTGAGAAAACAGTAGGGTGACTGGTCGTGCAGTTTCGGCGAGTACGCAAACACTCTGGGCATAGTTGATTTTGCCTTCCAGCGCCAACTTCATCTGTATTAATGTACAGTAAACATCGGATATAACAAATCGTCTGGGGGCCCAAATGTTCTTCTTGCTTTTTCCCCAAGTTTATTGTAAGTGAAGCGATTTGTATAGAAAAATTGCTGTCGGGACATTTGAAAAAATGTTATGTCGGACTTGTTTGACATCCGACCTTCTTATAAGCGAAGTCTACTGCATTAACTGTGTTTTATATCATTAAATGAATTATACATGTATTATCATATCATATCATATATGATATCATATGATATCATATGATATCATATCATATCATATCATATCATATCATATCATATCATATCATATCATATCATATCATATCATATCATATCATATCATATCATATCACATCACATCATAGCATAGCACATCATATCATATCAAATATATCATAACGTATCGTATCGTATCATATTTCGTATCGTATCCTATCATATTATCTTATCTCATCTTATCTTAACTTATGTTATAGCATATTTTAGTATGTTATATTATAATTATATTTTATATTATTTTGTACATTACCGTATTAATTATAATCGACGAAAACTTTCAAGAGAGTGCCTGAGTAAATACGTGTCGAATGAATTTGTCATGCAAAAGATCGATGCCACATAGCACCAATAAAGATGACAGGATGTAGCAACTGCCCACCAGGTCGACGTCGGCCCGAGGACATGTTGCTAACTGATTACCGGAAGTAGCTAGATGTAGGTACGTGAAGCAGCAAATAAGAGAAACCGTGATTCACGCAATGTCGAGTTTGTGTGTGTGTGTGTGTGTGTGTGTGTGTGTGTGTGTGTGTGTGTGTGTGTGTGTGTGTGTGTGTGTGTGTGTGTGTGTTTCGTTCTCTGTTATGTTTCCCTGCCAAGTCATGAAAATCACTGCGTGAAAATTGCGATGCAATAATTGACAGCGTGAAAGCTTAGGAACTGTCAAAACACCGCTGACACTTCCTGGTTGCTGTTTTTGGCTTCAGACACAGGGCGTTGGAAATTCTTAAACAGAGTCGCAGGTTTTGGCTGAGGTAACATTCAGTATGTTCCGATTTGACGACTGACGAGTCAGAAACGTAATCTCAGAAATTGCGTTCTCACGTCGAAATGGAACACAAAAAAATATGCGTGTGCTGGTCTGTGATTTTGGACCGTACGGGCTTAGGCCGTAAGGTTTAAAATCATAGACGAGCACACGGAGATATGCTTTTCAAAACTACCTCAAGACTGCGGGGCAAGCAGATCGAACTTACTGTCCTTGATTTGATCGCTTGATGGCATCCATGATCGCATGTACGCGGACCTCGGTTCCACCCTGCATGACATAATTCTGTTTTAAGGGATAACCTCGAAATGAGTCATGTGCGGTTGTTGTTTGTTTTTCAGACCGGTTGCTTCCCTCGCATTTGCTGCGCTGACGAGCTCAGCGAAACGAGGGAGACAACTATTGTGGTTGCTTTTGTTTCTGCCCGACAAACATTCTACCCGGACCGCCGCGGCAAATCGCAGAAAGAAGAATGGAGCTACTTTCTGGGTCGATGACGAAGATAAAGCGGTCAATCATTTGTTGACTGACTGCCAAGTCAAAGCTGTTATAGTGTCGAGCAACTAAAAACGTCGCACATTGGTGAGCTAATCAAATAGAGTTTAGTGTCGTTGAAATGAAGACATCATGCCTTGTCGGTCAAAAGATCTGCTCCATCATGGACTGGGGGCAACTGGAGACCCCAGACGCGGGAGTATTCGGCAGAATTTGATGGCTCGATCGGCTGATGGATGTGTCTTGTAAGGAGCGATTTATCACCTACTTATGAAAGCCATTTCGCTACAACTCGTACACAATAATCTTGGCCGAAAAGCAAGGCGGCACTCCAAATCGAAACAGAAAAAAAGTCACTCAACTGTGAAAGTAGCATAGAATCTCATGAGTCCACGCATTCGCGGGGGATCACGAGGTTCTATGCTTCTTGTTGCATTCATATTAAGATTCTATTTTTTTCTTATGAATTTTTTTTTGTCTTATGTGGATTAGTATCTGCAATTGACAAAGAACCTCATGAACCCACCCGTTTGCGAGGGCGCGTGAAGTCTTATGCCTGTTGTTTGCTCCGTGTGAATTGGGCACAAGCTCAGGACAGGGATCTGTATACAGTATTTGTACTGACTTCTAGAAAATTCTTAGCCAGGATCATTTCTGTGAGATAAGTTTATGTTGCTGCCATTGACTCAAACACCGATCTATAACTCTTAGCCTGGAACAGAGTTAGCACGGTCCTCTCGAACATTTCCTCTTTATCTTCACCATTCGTTTACATCATTTGTGTTGTCTTCACCAATACATGTGCTCACAACCTTCTACATGCCTCGATGGCGTTATCTAGGTTCCTCCAGTGCGGTGATTCATGGAAGGTTCTGTCTGAAGATAGGTCAAGTGATCTCCATTACGATAAGGATGTATAGAAATAGCTTCCCTGGCTTCACTCATACCTAAAGTTCACAGATTTTCAAGATTGGTTCAATCGCTTTTTATTTCGCACACGATAATATCGCTTGCAACTTTATTTGTCTGTTGGTTTGTTTTCGTTCTTTAAAATCTAGATTACAAATAACAAAAGTTGAGGTGTATTAACTTTTCACAATGGGCTTTCACTCCGGCTGAACTTGATCGCAATACATTGATTGTGTAGAGTGAACTTTATCTAATTTCTAAATCAAACATAAATTATGACCTTGGCTCTTGTCGGGACAGGAATAGCTCACTAATAACATGTTGTTCGTTAACTGTTAAAAACAAATCTGACTGAAGTTCATGGCGGTTTGGAAAATGGGCTGACTATACAAAAAAGTTTTTAACGCTCTAAGCCACAATGTCTAAATTGTTAGTTGTCTTCTGAAAAATACATTTTAGTTCAGGAAAACGTTAGTTGTCTTCTGAAAAATACATTTTAGTTCAGGAAAACGTCTACCATCCTAGTTCGAGGAAGGTGTCATAATAAATCTACGTTTCAGATCGACCATGATAGTTCATGGGTATTGTCAAAATAGCTTGGCGCCGAAAGGCGCCGAGCTATTCTGGCATCACCCTTGAGCTATCTTGTTTGATCTTTATCTTCTAGTGATGTTTCGGGACTGAATGGGCTAAGAGATATTATTTAATTTCGCACAGATTGTGTTAGCGTAAACAACACAAAGCTAATCTCAAACGGAACCCCACCTTGAGATGGTCTTGGCCGCCTTATGGGCGTTAAACGCAAATAACTAAATCAAACTGAACCACAATCAAACTTTGCGTAAACAACTCCATATACCAACTAGACCTACTTAACGCTAAACAGTCAGAATGTAATGTTTTTCTGCTCAGTCAGCGTAAAAGCAGGACGTTGATGCACAAAGATATGTAATTAAGTGGTGCATGTAATGGCCTCACACAAAGGTAAACACATTCACTGCCAAAATGACGCTTACGATGGCCACACACAAAGTCATTTACACACCTTCACTGCTAAGAAAAAGTTACGATTACTCAACTGCAAGAGACATCGAACACCATAAACTTACGCACTTGGGAGGGCTCGTGACGTTCTACGTTTTATTTGCTGGCGCCATATCAAGTTTTGTCTAAGTTCCTTATACAGCTGGGATCCTTTGGCGTTTGGGATGATTTTAAAAGGAGCTTGTGACCAATTGTGATGAAGGGGTCCATTTCCGGTCAATAGACCCGACTTTGCCGGAGTTGTTAACAAACAGCGTGGTTACCACACTAACGAAGCAGTAATCTTGAAGTTTGCCATTTTAAGAAGTCGAAGAAGGAAAGGGCGAAAACAAAAACGATCGAGCAGCCCACAACATCCGCTGTCCAGGAGTTCACATTGTATGATCATGTGTGATATGTACTCTCCGTAAGGTCCAAATTCACAGTCGTGAGCACATGTATACTTAAAGTACGTTAGATGTAGACACACAGGACAATGAAAATGAACACAAAGGAAAGTTTTCTAGAATAATGGTACCTGAACTTTTTTCCCAGTACCACGACATAATGAGCTGAAACAAAGAAATTCCCAATGAAGACAGAAACACGTTTAGAAAGGACAAGTCCAACACCGTTGTGTTATGTTTGTCTTTTCTAAGCTTGTTTCTTTGCTGGGAAGTT
>BTPG01000008.1:131747853-131750353 GCA_036245525.1 Semisulcospira habei
GACAACCAGTGTATGCAAATGCCTGATTGATATGGAGCCTTGATGGACTACTCTTGAGCTTGCATAAGATCGCTGTAAATGATGTCCTGCGCTTTATTAAGACTATGAAAAACACGTGATGGCGTGCTTGAATACCATTAGCCTGGCCGAGCAATTTTTTCGAGGCTGTTAGCACGCCGCGGTGTGACTTTTCGTTAGTGCTTCTAGGCTCCACAAGCATGATTTGGAGAGCCGGCAGCGACGGACCTATGTCACACATCATGTAGTCTTGTTTACTCGAAATGTTCGGAGTAGCGCGCTGCGCGTGCATCATGATGGCTGCGAAACTCTACAACGATCTCTTCCAGCCACTGGCGCTAGAAGTGACCATTAAAAGAGAAGCGCACGATTAGTTAGGTGCCTATGCTTTGACTTACCAGCTGTCTAGTTTGAGGGAGTGACGGGGATTTGTCTTTGCAAATCCGGAAAAAAAAATTTGTTTCGAAAACCAGCACACGAAAACAACAGGGTGAAAACAACAGGGTCAACAACTAGGACAAAGAAAACGTTCAGTTAATGATGTATTTGGTTGCATATAACAATGAAATAAATTTCGCACACGCACAAATGCACTCAGCTGGCTTCGTCAGCACTCACACATTATAATGTTCGAGTATCAGCTGCTATGTCACGACCAAGCATGTTTACTGTTGAGAAAATGAACACCACCCAACTGCAAGAGGCATAGATCCTCATGAGCCCCCGCAGTTGCGGGGGCTCATGAGGATCTATACCTCTTGCTGAAACCACTTTGTGACCACGTTCCTTTGACGGCTGGCGATCTCTGGCGTTTAATTTACAATAAATTCAAAATTCTGCGTCAACAGGCAGCGAACGGGATAACTGCATTAATCAAATATCTGCTGGCCTACAGCCGTGCCAATATCACAAGCCAGCGCACGTGTGACAATTATATGTGCAGACCTCAAGTAAACATTTTTTTTCCCCAAGCCCTTAAACAAATCTCTTTTTTTTTAAAGAAGAGAGAGAGATGATGATGATGAAGAATCTTTATTTATTCAGGATAAAGCTATTAGGCAACTCAATGCCTGTCTTACAAGCTGTCCTGAAAACAAACAACATAACAGGAAAATAAACAGAGCATGCAAATAATAACAATAATAATAAGAAGAAGAAGAAGAAGAGGAGGAAAAAAACTACGGGGAAAAAAAACCCCACAATAGGTGAATTAATGAAAGGAAAAAAAAATGGTATTGGAGAATTAGTAACTGCCACCAACACAAAAACGGCAAGGGAAATAAATGAGTGCATAGCATTAATATTATACTCAGCTAAGATAGTGTCAAAGAATCAGCAGCATCAAGAGCATATAGCGACACCGACAAGACAAAGGATTATCAGTTTACAAATGTAAGGAGAAAGAGAAAATACTTCACGTTCACGTGGTATCAGCAGTAATACTCTGATATGGCAAACTGTGAAGTCAGGCTGAATGGAAGTGCGTGTGCAAAGCACGTTTAAAATGGGTTTTACCGGAACATGATTTAATGTTCAAAGGCAATGAGTTCTAGACAAAACTACCCAAAAATAAAAGGCTTGACTTGTAGAGATCTATCCTGGGTCGGGGTAAATGAAGCAAGCTATGTCTCGTGTGTAGCTGATGCCTAGGGCTGAAGTTAAATAGCGTGCACAGATATTCGGGGACTTGATAATGAAATATTTTGTGCATGAGGACGCATTTGTTAAATTTGAGTTGATCCGTCAGTGGAAGCAGGCCAAGAGCTTTTATTTTTTCGTCTGTGGAAGTAGGGTTTGGAATAATTATTTTAATTGAACGACGATATAGCGAGGTGATTTTTTTAATATGACGTTCGCTGCATTCGTCCCACAAAGAGGACGCATAGTCACAGTGGCTCTTAATGTGTGCGTGAAAGAACAATGCACAGCACTTTGTACTAAGAATATATCTAAGTTTAGAGAGCAGAAAGACATTCCTGGACAAGGTTTTGCACAGAGAGAGAGAGAGAGAGAGAGAGAGAGAGAGAGAGAGAGAGAGAGAGAGAGAGAGAGAGAGAGAGAGAGAGAGAGAGGGAGAGAGAGAGAGGGAGAGAGGGGGAGAGAGAGAGAGAGAGAGAGAGAGAGAGAGAGAGAGAGAGAGAGAGAGAGAGAGAGAGAGAGAGAGAGAGAGAGAGAGAGAGAGAGAGAGAGAGAGAGAGAGAGAAATACATGCGTATGTAAAAATAATACTGACATTAGAAGTCAAACAATTGATTTGCCCATGGGACATTCAAGGTCAGATAAAACAGATGGTAAGCTTATTCCTCAGAGAATATGTAACATCTCTTTTACCAAAAACAAAACATAAAAAGATGTTTTGTTTACACAATCTAAAAAAATAAAATTAAATAAAAGAACACCAGTGTAAAAGGGAAAAAGACTCAAATATTTTTTCACGGCACACTGACTTGGAAGGAAATCTTTTCTCGGTTAACGTGTCAGT
>BTPG01000008.1:131755353-131767741 GCA_036245525.1 Semisulcospira habei
GGCGGTCAAAGGCATGTTACGCATTATCAGTAGGCAACACATGCCACACAAGGTTAGAGGATGGACGATGGGGTGGATGGGTGATCGCTGGATGGCCGGTATGTTAATAGAGATCAATATCAGGATCAATATTCTGTTAATATCGAAATCAGGACCAAAACAGCGATTGCCATTTAAGCTCTGCAATTCAAAAAAATTTCCAACAAAGAAAGAAACGCGATTAGAAAGGACGAGTACAACACGATTTATTTTCAGAATAGACATACTTACAGAAGTAAACTGCATGCAATTATCCTTTTTTCAAAACATTGTATTGGCAAGAGGCGGGCGAAGTGTGTGTCTTTAAAGTACAAAAATATGTATACATGTTATATTTTTTTTTTTAGAAACTATAACACCACGGAAACAGCCACACATAACATTTGAAATCCAGCGTTCGACTCTTGCGAGATGGCTTACACGGCACCGAACACCGTTTATCATGCTTAGTTAAACATGTCCTACTCAAACATGAAAACGTCAGTGTCGGAAACAACAGTACATATGAACACAAATTGCCGTCATTGATTGACGAAAATGTTTAACTACTTTGCCAGGGGCGGATCTGTGCGGGAGGGGGGAGGGCTCCCCCCCCCCCCCGGCCCCAAAATTTAAAAAAAATTCTATAACAAAGTCCCTTTTGGGGATGTTTGGAATCCCCCCCCCCCGCTCCCCTCCTTCCCCCCCCCCCCCCCGCTCCCCCCTCCCTCCCCCCCCCCGGTTGTTTGATATTTTGCGGAATGGTGAGAGTCTTAACACGTACGCGCTTTCTCTCTCTCTCTCTCTTTTTCTCTCCCCCCCCCCCCCCGCCTTCCCGCCCTTCCCCCGCTTTTGATTTTTCGGCCCTGCAAGCAATGTCTAGCCGCGTCGGGGAGGCATTTAGTATGAGGTGGAAGGTCCCAAATACTTTAAGTTGGAACCGCCCCCCGCCCCTCGAGGTAACTGATCCGCCCCTGTTTGCGGTCACGTGTCTAGTTTACGTAGAAGTGTAATTTATGCACGACTTACAGCATATAAAAGGAAATCACCATTTTAACCCACGCATTGCCAGTGGTCGCAGACTGTGTTTCTAAAATCTGTGTTATTCGATTCAGTTCAATTCAATTTTTAAAAAAAAATCTTGATATATCGCTTGAAAGGCAATTACAATTGTGTAATTCAACGCAACCCCTCCCCCATCCTCCCCTCCCCTCCCCGATTGCCCTCCCCTCCTACGCCCCACGCCCTCCCATCCAGAAAAATCCCATCCGCTCAATAAACCTGGATACAAAGTTGAGAAAACAAGAGGCATAGATCCTGATAGACGGGGTCCATGAGGATCTATGCCTCTTGCAGCTATGCGGTGTTGATGTTTATTTTACCCGACAGTGTAAGGGCTACAAGGCGATGAAGCCACCGAGCTGATCCTAAAACGTGATCTATCTAGGCTCTGCGGTGGAACCGAAAGGGCTGATGACCTAATGTGAAGGTTATTTCGGCAACAATACCGCGATAACGAATATTATTATACACCGCGGGAGGGTGTAAGGAACCAATCACTAGCAAGCTACCTAGCAACTGCTTCCTAATGCTTGCCAACAGCAGGAAGACAAGTTCAACGTTGAATTCTCACAACTGCGAGAGGGACAGATCGTCATGAGCCCCTGCATAGTGCATGGAGTCATGAATATTTATCCCTCTTTTTGACGATTATATTGAAATTTCAATATATTCTGGGCGGGTAGTTTAGGAGTACGTTGTTTCAACCTGGAAAAAAAAAAGCAAAAATAAGCAAGGGTTCCTATGAGTTGTTTCAGGCAGCAGTGGTGTAGCGAATACACCTCGCTTGAAGCTGTTTCTTTTGGGTTTTTTATTTATTATTTTTCGAATAAACTAGGTGACCGGTGCTTAACCCGTTCAGTGCGGAAAAAAAAACGAAACATCACCTAACTTCTAGAGGGATAGATCCTCATGAGCCCCCGCAGTTGCGGGGGCTCATGAGGATCTATGCCTCTTGCTGACACCACTTTGAAGCCATGCTTCTGGGACATCTGGGTTTTTTGTCGGTGTTGAATTAAATAAGATAGCAGAAGTATAGTCTGCGTCAGCTGGCACTGAACAGTTTAAGCTATGACAGCACTGGGCGTCTTCCTCGATTTGCGGGTAGCGAATCCGACGAGGGAGACACCCGGTGTTGGCTATGACTGGGCAGAGATGGGTCAAGCTAATCTACGGACACGCACGCACGCGCGGCAGCCACTAACATTTGCGTGCGCAAACGCCCTTGATTCTAACCCACGTGTACTATAAACCATTTGCCTGCAAATGTAGTATGGTTTCTTGTTTGTTGTTTTACGTGATGTTTTTTATGAAACAAAAGCGCTGGGCTCGATTAACACTAAATGCCTTAAGCATGTTCTTAATTAAACGAGCTGTAGTTCGCGAACTCTGACGAACTACAGTTCACGATCTCGGACGCCGAACCAGGTTGGTTCTTAATTGGACGATCTAAAGATACGGCGAACCTAGTTCGAAGTAGTTCACGAACCTCGGCAAACCATAGTTCGCTGTTAGAAAAGGTTCGCTCAGCGTGTTGAGCAAACAAAGGCGAACCTTTTCTCTGATTGGTCGAAACTGTTACCCTCTTCTGCGTTGGAGATAAGAAGACAGTCACCGATACAAACAAATATGGCGGACGGTGATATTTCACTCGTGCGAAGAACAAGACTTATTTTTATTGATTTGTGGGAGGCGCAACGCTGTTTGTGGGGTCGCTACTGCAAGGAGTACAAAACCAAACATCGTTCAAATCGCGAAGCGGCATAGCGGCAGCCATTTTGAACACCTTCGCAGACAGTAAGTACGCCGAATCAAGCACTTCAGTTAAGAAAGAGAACCATGGCAAACCTGGTTTGTTGAAATTCGCCTAGGTTCGTTCAACCTCAATTAAGAAACAAACCAAAAGATCGCCGATCTTCTCCGATCTAGGTTTGCCGATCAATAGTTCGTCTAATTAAGAACAGCTCTTAAAGCAATGCAAACAAGAACAGCAATTACCTCAAATGAGAACACCGTAATTTAATCAAAGGAAGCATTAGGGAGGGCGCTATTTTGCAGTTTGTTCTGCATTTCGTAATGCAGTTCGGCGCAGTGCATATAGTGACTGCCACTGATGTATTATAAAGAAGATTTCATCAATAAAAAATAAAAAAAAAAATGAAAAGAGAGAGGGCGCTATCCTTGTAATCTGTAATCCCAATATGAATAATTTGTACACTTTTCATGGTTTTAACACATTCAAGGGGCCCAGCAGTTTATAGCTGCGGAGGTGTCGTATAGCGTTGCCGTTGGCAACGTTATACGACACTTTCGCGGATATAAATTGCGGCGCCTTGAGTGAGTAAATTCCTTTCATTGCAAACGGACAAGAATTACATCGCGTTACTACTTCGGTTGTCGGTTTTGTTGAAGCGATTCTTGCAGGAATTAAAACACAAGGGGCAACAACAACAACAGCCTTGAATTATAGGTTTAAATAATGCACACTTCACTTTACAAAAACCCCAACATTTTACCTGCAATCGTTTGCATTTTGTTTTTCCGATTCGAACAATAGAACTACATGAAAATCAAGTGGAGTGCACGCAATAGCAAACATCGATCTAAAAAAACATTCCCTAAGTGGCAGCATGAATAAATGTTTAATGCCTTTTATTTTCTCGTCCCTATGCGCAAGGCACATTTTTCTTAAGTTTGTTTGCATTTGCCATTTTATCAATGATGGTTAATGTATTTTGCATTCGCTTAGAAGTCGCTCTGGGATAAACCACAGGACAGGCACATTAGTCTTAAGAAATGTCGAGTTTCACCGTTCAAAAGACTCAAAAGAAGAAATCTGAAAATCTGTTATATTTAGGTCCTGAGTCACCATGTAATTCAAATGGATGGGCTGTGACAATCAAATTACTTTGCGAAAAACAGACTAACCTCGCAAATATAACTTTATCAGGATGAGAAACAGTGACGTAAAATGGTTGCAAGAGGTATAGATCATCATGAGCCCCCGCATGCTGCGGAAGATCATGAGGAACTATGTCTCTTGCAGTTGGACAGTTTTGTTGTAAAAATGTTTTGATGTTTGGAAAAAAACAACCTTTGCAATGATTTCTACAATAACGAATATTCAGAGCACGCCTCTTTCAAAGCAATACCGAGAGAAAATTTACTTTTGGTACTAGACATCGCACAAGCTGGATTGTGTATACCAAGAAGACTTAAAAGCAACTCTTAACAAAGTCCTACCGAAGACTTCAGAAGTTATTATCAACCACTTCACTGCTAGTGGACAAAATGGTTTCAGCAAGAGGCATAGATCCTCATGAGCCCCCGCAACTGCGGGGTGCTCATGAGGAACTATGCCTCTTTCCGTTGGGTGGTGTTCAGGTTTTCTTGGCAGTAAACGGATTAAATACATGTTTAAATTGTCAGAAACTTGAGTAATGTTTTGTTTTTCAAGTTCGTTTAAAACTGAATCGTCCTTGTCTGCGCGCTAACACTTTTCAAAATATACCATAAATTTACTGCTTTCGGTGACGTTCACAGACATTATATTTTTTTTAAAATCTTCTTTTTTCTGTTTCACTTGGTCAGTAAACTATACACATGAGCTTATTTCTTTTACTGTTTTTTTTTTCTTTCAATTATTCTGTTCCACAAACCTATTTTTCTCCAATAGTCACTGACGTTTTTGGATTTATTTCATGACAAAATACATTTTTCTATCCTTCGAATAAGATATTCTTTTCTTTAAAGTCTACATACTTTTGAATGGCACAAATTTGAATTTTTTTAGTGACACAATTCTGTTTTCTTAGCTTTTCAAGCAGCTTTTACAAGTCTGATAATTCTTGACTGCTTTTTGTTTTCTGTTCACGTACCATAGAGGACACAGTCACTTGTTTTTGACGCTATGTTGTGTATCGGCCTTTGGCCTCGGAAATCAAAATGATCGAGTTTAGTGTGTCACTGAGTCACTGAAACTGAACTGTATCACAAATGAAATCTGTGAGACAACTAATAATAAAAATAATAATAACGGTATTTATAATGCGCTTATCTTATAATAATTATAACTCTAAGCGCGCACTCACAACTCGCGGACGCAGGCGCACGCTTTAGACAACGACTCACGTACCACAAATAGTGAAATACATTACGACAGTCAGTTGTGAGTGTGGTGATATAGTGCTAGAACTGTTGAAAGAGGTGAGTTTGAAGGCGGACTGGAAGGAGGAGAGAGAGTGTTTCTGGCGGAGAGAGTGGGAGAGTGTTCCAGGTGGATGGACCGTATACTGAAAAGGAGCGGGGGCCGAAAGTGTTGAGTTTGGTGCGGGGGATGTGGAGGCGGAGAGGGTCGGAGGCAGAGCGGAGGGAGCGAGAAGGAGTGTAGGCGTGAAGTAAGTTGGAGAGATAGGCAGGAGCGCAGTTGTTCAGGGATTTGTAGCACAGAGACAGAATTGGTATTGGATGCGTTGGTTGGGATGGGAAGCCAGCGTGAAGGAGTTTGAGCAGGGGAGTGATGTGGTCGGATTTTTTCTTTCTGAGGACGAGGCGGGCAGCGTTGTTCTGGACGCGCTGGAGGAGTGAAAGTGGTGGAGTGAGGGAGGCCGGAAAGGAGGAGTGAGATTGCAGTAGTCTCGATGCGACATAGGATGAGAGAGACAGCAACGTTTGGTGGCAGCTTCGGTTAGTGAGGGTATTTTCTGATCTGACTGATGCGGCGGGAGGTTGGAAAGTAGCATGCCTGGGCCGTGGCGTGGAGGACGAAGCTGGTCATGGTAAGAGAGGACTCGAGGATAACGCCCGAGGTTTTTGGCCGAGTCATTGAGGGAGATGGGAGTGCATGTCGAGTTGAAGGTGGAGAGAGGGAAGCGGAGAGCATGGGGTATGTTTCTGGCGAGTGCCTACCAGCATGGGCTTCCCGTTTTGTGTCGTCGCAGTTTCAGCTTGTAATCTGCTTGTGTCATCCAGTTTTTCACGTCTTCGTAGCTGCATGTCAGCCGTGCGAGTCAGTAGTGACTGAGTGTTGTCGAGTTTGTCTTTGCTCTAGTAGTTGTGAATCGTCAGCGTAGAGGTGGTGGTGTCTGTGGTGAGGACTGGTTGATGTTGGACAGGGGAGAGGTTGTTTAGAGTGTGAAAAGGACGGGCCCAGGACGGGACCCTGTGGAACTCCGCAGGAGAGCGTGACTGGGTTGGAGGAGACGCCGTCGATGGTGACGGACTGCTGTCTGTCGGAGAGGTAGGAGAGAATCCAGGAGTGAGCAGAGTCAGTGATGCCAAAGGAGTGGTGAAGGTGGTGGAGAATAGAGTGGTCTATATTGTCGAAGGCGGCAGAGAGGTCGAGTAGCGTAAGAAGGGAGATGTTGCCCGAGTCGGTAGAGAGAAGCAGGTCGTTTAAGATATGTATAAGGGCTGTTTCAGTGCTGTGCTGTTTGCGATAGGCAGACTGGAAGGGACTGAGGAGGTTGTTGTCGGCGAGGTGGAGGTTGAGCTGGTTGAGGACAACTTTCTCAAGAAGCTTGGACAGGAGAGAGAGATTTGAGACTGGGCGATAGTTTTTGAGTTCGTTTGGGTCGAGGTTGTGTTTTTTGAGGAGAGGACGGACGATGGTGATTATTCACAACTTGAAACAGCTTTCATAGTGATTCTCTTTCTATAAACAATCGTCGGTATATGGTTTCGACGTAAAACATCAAATGTTTTATCTCAAGAGGCATAGAGCCTCATAAGCCCCCGCACAGAGGGCGCTCATGGAGATCTATGCCTCTTGACCTGGGTGACGCTACATACTACTACATACTACAGATTTTCGAACAGACTGAATGATGACTTCCACGCAATGAAGAGCAGAACATCATTTGTTTTCGCAAGAGCCACAGATCCTCATCAGCCGCTGATATCTGCGAGGGCCCATGAGAATCTATGTCTCTTGAACTGACGCTCATAACTGATTTACCGCGCGATGACTTCCACGAATTGAAAAACAAAAACAAAATCAAATTTTGTGGCATAGATCTTCATATGAGCCCCATTAGTCTAAGAGAGCACATGTGGATCTGTGCCTCTTGCATTTGACGGGCGTACGCCATCCACACGGGTCTAAATCCTAGATCTCTTGCCCCAGAGACCGAAACGGAATGCATGATGTACGAAAACAGTAGCCGTGACATGTTAATGGTCGAACCGTGAAAACCTATCGCGTTGGCTGGGTAAATACTGAAGATTGGCGTATGGAGAGCGGAAAGATGCATGGCTTCCGTGGTCCGTAATTAACCCTTCCACCGCCGGGACGCAGCGTGCAACACCCACATGCAAGAGGCAAGAGTCGCGGGGGCTTATGAGGATCTATGTCTTTTTATGGTCTCATTCGTATTCATAAATGACTCGGGGCAGACGAGGTTAATCGGCAGCGTAAGTCTATTATATCATTAATGGTTCCAAGACACAGTTTCTATTCAATGGCAGCGAAGGGGTTACATTATTTGGTAGTAACCTTAGACCCTGTCACCTTCTCCACCTGAGACATACAGATGTAAATGGGTTTGGGTTTGTTTTTTTTAACTGTTTTCCATCCGTGCAACTTTCATGTGGTTGTGAGGAGTCCATGCCTTTGAACACAGAATTCACCATGAACTAGCACCCTCTGGTTTAAGGCATACCCAATGCGCAAAAGACCATCGGGTCGACATCGGCCGCCGTTGTCCCGCGCACAGCCGTGAGCAAGCCAACGGCGGCCGACGGTGGCCCGATGGCCTTTGCGCACTGGGTCGAGACGTGATTCGCTCAAGAGGCATAGATTCACATAAGCCCCTGCGGCTCCAGGGGCTTATGTGAATCTTTGTCTCTTGTACATGGAGGAAACTGTTTCAGAACTGGAATGTCCTCGCTTTGGGACAATACTCTAGTCAGTTAAGAACGCCATTTAATGAGAACGTAAATGTAGTTAGCATAGAAATAACTCTTAATCATGGCCAAAAAGCAGCATGCGATAAGGACGTAAAATGGACTTGTAGGCTGTCACCAGTGATAGAGGCCAGCTAATTATTATGTAATAAATACGTCGGGACAACGAGATTTAAAAAGCAGGGGTACATTAGCTCATCGTCATGGTTCAAATTATTAGGGTTTCACACGGAGTGGGCGACGGAAGCCATCAAACGGCTGAGAAGACAATTATGGAAAAGTTAGAACATTAAGCGTGTTAGAGTTTAACGTCGTCTGTACACCACGAAGGTGCATGATTTCATTCAAAGACGGGGTACTGGAAAGGGTCTAAACAAAAGAAATTTGATCCCAGCTGGATTCAAACATACGACCTTTCGGACGAGAGTCGAACGCTCTATCACCTGACCTACCCAGCAGCCCATGGAGACTGTGAGTTGGAGGGGTAGGGTGAAATGTGTGTGTGTGTGTGTGGGGAGGGGGGGGGGGTGCTGGGGTGGGGGGTGGGGGTGGGGTGGTGGGGGGGGGGAGGGATCGGGGAGAGAGGGAAGGGGAGGGGAGAGGGTGGAACGACACTGAATTTTCGAAGTAAAAAGTTTCAAGAAGGCTTTTTCTAGCCGTAATCGTTATGAGAGAGTTACGTCCGTTACCATCCTTCTTACGTTTTTAATACGACTTTTGTTTCACGAAGAAGCGCATATATATATATATATATATATATATATATATATATATATATATATATATATATATATATATATATATATATATATATATATATATATATATATATATATATATATATATATATATATATATATATATATATATATATATATATATATATATATATATATATATATATATATATATAATTGTTACATGACGTTTCCACCTCATACCATTCATCGATCGTATCTAACATATATAATTACAGGTCAGTATCAATATTACGCGCTCCAGAATACCGCGGTTTCGAAGTTAACGCGCACAGCTAAGTCTTTCCCTCCCACGGCCGGCGGGGATGCCTAGTAAGAAAAGGGCCTTGGGGTCGAAGTCAGCTTTAGCTGGCCCGCGCACATCTGTGCGCGGGCCAGCTAAGGCTGACTTCGGCCCGAGGACCTTTTGCTTAATTGCCGAGTGCAGTTCCTTCGCTATATTTGTGTGTTCAGCACTGCAATGACGTGCGACTTAATATACTGACATTGTATTATTCTGAGCTACATGTTGCTTGATATAGTGCCGATAACCAGGAGATGTAATTACGAGACCCGAAACAAAAAGTCCGAGTCGTCAGACGAGAACATTTTGATTCTGGTCAAGTAATCACATCTGTCAGATATCAAGCAAAACTTGGCTCAATATAATTTATGTACCCAGTCCAAAACAAAACTTTACCTCGCACCTTTAAGTTTGCGGCTGATTGCGGTGTTCAGACAAACATATGATTGGCACACAACTGTGTTTTTCTGACTATCGGCAGATTTCATTAGACTATGAAAAAAAATCAGTGATTTCTACTCGTAATTAGATCAGGGATAATGATGGAAAATACCAGCAGGTTTGTTTATTTTGCCTTTTTCTCGGGTTGAAGATTGCGCTATCGCTAGAGGGCGTCTCGTTAATTTCACTCGTGCAGCTGGATTTGTTTCGCACGTTTGCTGGCGTCTGCTCTACGTTCGTGCGTGTGTATGGGAAAGAAATTTCGAGGGTACATTTACTAAGAAGAATTTCATCATTTCTGCATATAAGGAACTCGTTAATGTTCAGTATGAGCATATTTCGCGTTTACGTTTTGACAACTGCATGTATCAAGATTAAATCTTTTTGGTCTGCAAAGGAATTGGGGGAAGGAAAGTATATAATTTAAAGCAAGTTTATAAATATTAATTTGTTTGTTATACAATATATCAATACATGGGGAAAACCTTATGGAATGGGTACATACTATACTGATATCCTGAGGTTGACTTGTATTCTTCCCGGGTTCTTCTTCGACGTTTTCTGCTATCTACTTTGCCGTTCTTTATGTAGAACGGGTTTTCAGGTTTTCAGTGAATGATGGTTGTATTTTCTGCCGTGTGGGTGTGTTGGGCGGAGACGCCCGCAGGGAGAATTTTCTTTACTGTATATCGTATAAATTATTTGCGCTGATCTGTGACTTTGGATCTTACGGCCTGCGGCCATAAGATCTAGTCACAGATCAGTGCGCGTACAAACATTATAAGTGTGCTGGCGTTATGCCATGGCGATTGTGAGGGTAAAGAAAATGTCTCTGTTTTGACATAACTTCCAGTCAGACATCCTCCCTTCTCAACTGCATTTTTGTAACCACTGTTTTAGCGGGAACTAACGAGTAACTGCCCTTGACGCAGCGATCTATTGAAAAAGAAAGAAAGTGGTAGTAAGTTTTTTTGAAACATATGACTTAGAGATACATAGAGCTGTCTTCAGTGGGAACTTATTATTATTATTATTTAATGTTTTGACATTTTAGTGGTATTTTCATCTCAAACTCAAAAAGAAAAGTTTCAGACTCTCTCTCTCTCTCTCTCTCTCTCTCTCTCTCTCTCTCTCTCTCTCTCTCTCTCTCTCTCTCTCTCATCGCCCCATCTCACTATTGTCCATCCTTAATAAACCACTTGAACGGCATATCCATAAACATCTCTTGGAATATTTAGAAAATCATACATTAATCCATCCCCTTCAGTCGGGATTCAGACCAAAGCACAGCTGTCACACGGCCCTAGTACGTCTAACTGATGTGTGGCTACGCTCAATAAATCAGGGCGAATTTACTGGCGCTGTATTTATTGACTTACGAAAAGCCTTTGATCTTGTGGACAATAAACTTCTACTTTCCAAGCTAAATGTGTACTTCGGTAGTTCGTCTGGCAATAAATGTATTTCTTCCTCAAATAACTACAGCCAGAAATCTCTTTACCACCATGGCACAACTCCACTTCGCCTCATATCTTAGCGACAGACAGCAGCGCTGTCATGGTCAATGGATCATACTCCTCAAGCGGATTTGTAACACGAGGAGTTCCCCAGGGTTCAGTCCTAGGGCCTCTTCTGTTTTGCCTCTTTATAAATGATTTTAAATCCTTTCAAAACGGAATGCATGACGATAGCAACCCGTCAGAAGCACCAGCTCAAGCCACTTACACTCAGCCTGACTATCCATAATGACTCGTTACTCAGGTCACGGAACACCGATTACTTGGTGTAATTGTTGATGACCAGATGAAGTGGCAATCGCACATAAATGCCGTAAGTAAAACTGTTGCCAGAAATGTTTTTTATGCTTTCAAAGCTGAAGTACTTTATCGATGTTGATGCCCGCAAGTTATCATTTTACAATGCACATGTCAAATCCCACATCAATTATGCGTCCACGATATGGGATGGCAGCGGTGACATACACATGAAGAGGCTTAACTCCCTGCATCGGAGAGCAGCGAAACATATCCTGCTTGATTCAGCCCTGGCAACTGACGAAAGACTTGAAAAACTGAAAATGCTACCTCTTAGCAAGCATCACCTTTTAAACAAGGGTGTGGTTATGTATAAAATCTGGAATGAGATTAACCCAGAATATCTTTCTAAGCTCTTTACCAAGGCAAGTTCAGGTTATTCTACTTCAAGGCGAAACTTTATTACACCTCGCCCCAGGATAGATCTATTTAAAACCAGTGTATCTTTCTCAGGTGCATCTTTCTGGAACAACTGCCTACATGTATAACACACGCTAGCTCCCTATCCTCTTTCAAGGAATACCTCCTCAAGTACTTGTCTGCTGATACATAATCTACCACAAGTACCCATATCAAACATGTGCTTATCGTATAATCAGTGCATGCTGCCGTATGGTTTGTCCATACTAATAATAATCGCCTAATTACATAATTCAAGTTTCTATTATAATCCAAATAATTTTTGCTGCCTGAAGTGAATTTTCACTATGATCCAAATGATTTGCTTCGTATATAGGTCAAGTTATAATTAGGGCGCGTGTCTGTGTGTGCGCGCGAGCCGCGTGTATGTGTGTGCGCGCGTTGCGTGTACTTTCTGTTTTTCGTTTGTTTTTGTTTGATCGAATGAATGAATGAATTTTGTTTAATGTCTCTTCATGTTTAATGTCTCCTAATTTTTCTTTGTGTAATTTGGTACTATTAGTATTTCAATTATTATCCTGTGTTTGTAGAGTAGCAACGGCAAGTATGAAAAATGGCACACGTGCTAATTACTTCATCATGCGTTGAGAAATAAAGTTTCATTTCATTTCATTTCATTTCCTCTCTCTCTCTCTCTCTCTCTCTCTCTCTCTCTCTCTCTCTCTCTCTCTCTCTCTCTCTCTCTCCTCTCT
>BTPG01000008.1:131767761-131775261 GCA_036245525.1 Semisulcospira habei
AGAGAGAGAGAGAGAGAGAGGGAGCTGAGAAGCGAGAGACCGAGCTCCGGTATTTTCGCCATTTTAGTATGCCATGCTAGTAGGTTGGTTGTGCCCAACCTATTAGACCCACGATGACCAAGAAATAAAAGACTCTTCTGGAAACACTCTTGTCCGGCTGCGTCTTCCATCTACAACACCTTGCGTGTGGCTGCGGTAGTGTAACACTATCTTATCTTCTTATTTGGTGCCGTGAATCAGGATCTCGGAACGGGAAGAAACAGAGGAACGAAGAAACAGAAAAATTAGACTATCAGCACCAAATCGACAGCCAACGCCGCAAGGGTGGAAGAGCAGACCAGAAAGAGAAGAGAAGAGTGCAAGCCAACAACCCGAAGAGAAGAGAAGAGTTCGAGCCCACTTCAAGAAAAGCAGAGTTCGAGCCCACGTCAAGGAAAAGCAGAGTTCGAGCCCACGTCAAGGAAAAGCAGAGTTCGAGCCCACTTCAAGAAAAGCAGAGTTCGAGCCCACGTCAAGGAAAAGCAGAGTTC
The DNA here is from genome assembly GCA_036245525.1 of Semisulcospira habei. Classification (NCBI taxonomy): domain Eukaryota; kingdom Metazoa; phylum Mollusca; class Gastropoda; family Semisulcospiridae; genus Semisulcospira; species Semisulcospira habei. Next base: position 131,768,292 of record BTPG01000008.1, read on the forward strand.
GAGCCCACGTCAAGGAAAAGCAGAGTTCGAGCCCACGTCAAGAAAAGCAGAGTTCGAGCCCACGTCAAGGAAAAGCAGAGTTCGAGCCCACGTCAAGGAAAAACAGAGTTCGAGCCCACGGGACGTCTGCGACTCATTCAAGACCAACAGCCGAAAGGATCACGGGGTAAGTGACTTTTTCGTTTAACCCTTGTTGAGTCTTATATAGGAGCCAGACCAGTTAGCTAGGGTTGTGTTGTTGTTACATTTAAAAAGAAACAAAAATGGCAGAGGAAGTGTTTAGGATTTTAGGCGAAAAAGTAGAGGAAATGAGTCAGGCGATTAACGCCCAGAGTATAGGGCAGATGGTAGGAACGTTTGACGGAAAGCCTACCAAATTTAGGGAGTGGATAAAAGAAATTGACAAATATGCAGTGCTAAATAAAAGCCCTCAACAGGCGCCCCGTCATTGCTTATCAAGCAAGCTCGGGGGTGGTGAGTGATTTTATCCATCGATTCTTACAAACGGAAGCGGCAGGGGATTGGGATGAACTGAAAAGGCAGCTAACCGTAAGGTTCGGCGAAATCGCCGATGAAAATCATGCTCTTGCGTTGCTACAGCGGGTGAAAACAAAACCCAAGGGAAAGTGTGCCTCTGTACGCAGAGCGACTAATGACTCTGGCCGGCGAAGCCTTCCCGAGTCAGATGGGCGCTGCTGTGGTACAACGGCAACTAATAAATTTCTTTGTTGACGGATTGGCGCACGACTTTCTTAAGATGAAAGTCCTGAGGGACAACTCAAATACGTTAGATAGGGCCGTGCAGGTGGCCATGCAGGAGGAAAACCTTCGCCATAGGTTTGGGCTACGCACGATAAACAATCGGCCAGTTAGTCAGCTGAGAGCGACAGCTAGGGGTGGAGAAGAGGCTATGGAAGTAGACCATGCTCGTCACCGTAATTGTTTTAAATGCGGGAGAGTAGGGCACCAGGCACGAAATTGCCGAGTGATAGGGACGGTTGGTCAGCAAACAATGCGTCCCCCGATTCAATGCTGGAAGTGTGGGGAACGAGGTCACATTCAGCGGGAATGTAGAAAGGCCAGAAACAGGCGGCCACAAGGTCAAAGAAGGTTTCCGCCGAGGCAGGAAAACTAGCAGGTTCTGCGGCACACGAAGCCGTTACGCAGGACCGGAAAAGTAGAAAGAGTCAGTTGTTTAGCATTAATGTAGCGGGTAGCCCTAAGTGCATAGTGTTCAAAATTGGGAAGCAAAGATTTCGTAGCTTGATCGATACGGGAGCAGAGGTGTCTTTGATTAGCAAGGGGGCTTACGATAAACTCAGTCATAAGCCAAAGTTAGGAAAGGGAGATGTGTCGTTACAGTCAGTTAGTGGAGAAGCTTTACAAGTATTGGGGAGTTCAGAATTAGAATTTACGATAGCGGGGCAAAAGTTTAAACATAAGTTCTACGTGGTATCAGGGCTCAACAGGAACTTTATTTTGGGAAATGACTGGTTAGACAAAACGGGGTGAGGATTTATTTTGACTTGAAGAAACTCAGAGTCGGAAGTGTTTATGTGCCCTATGAACAGGACATCCACATTTCGTCTTTGGTCAGAGTGACTAAGACGAAAGTGGTAAAACCTCAGACGGCAGAAGTATTCCAGGTACGGATGAAGAATGCTCCGTATTTTGCAAGAGAGACACTCTTAGAGATTTCGGAAACAGACAAGGGATTTATAGCACAAGAACCGGGACTGTTAGTGACAAGCACGGTAGTCAGGCAAAATAATCACCAGACGTATCCCATACTGATAGTAAACAACACAAACAAGACGTATAGAGTTAGAAGGGGTTGTGTTGTAGGAAAGGTAACAGCAGTTCAGGAAGTACATGAAGTACAAATAGGGTCGGTTGATCGACAGGTATCGGCAGTCGACTTGACGGAAGTCGCTGCGCCGGAGAAGATGAAAGGTGTGGTGTCAGAGCTCATTACGAACAATCAAGACTTGTTCGCGAATAGCGACCTTGATTTAGGGGCTACTGACACTGTCACGATGAAACTAGATACCGGCGATCATCCTCCCATTAGGATAAAACCGTATAGAATCCCGCTTCAAGATAGAGAGATTGTTGACAAGGCTCTAGAAGAGATGTTACAGGCAGGTGTGATAAGACGTTCTCAGTCCCCATGGTCTTTTAGTTTAGTGATTGTATCCAAGAAGGATGGGTCGAAACGTTTATGTGTTGACTTTAGAAAACTGAATGAGATTACAAAGAAAACATCGTACCCACTACCGCTGATAGATGACATTTTGTCACTGCTTGGAAAGGCCAAGTATTTTACCAGTCTGGACCTTAAGTCGGGATACTGGCAGGTCAAGATGGCGGATCAGGAGAGTAGGGATAGAGTAGCATTTGCATGCCACAAGGGATTATTCGAATTCACGAAAATGCCTTTTGGTTTGGTGGGAGCACCGGGATTGTTCATGATGCTTATGAATATCGTGCTAGCCGGTTTAGAAGGTTTTGCCTGTGCCTATCTCGATGACATTTTGATCTTCTCAAAAACAATAGAAGACCATCTGTGTCACCTTCAGACAGTCTTTGATCGATTGAGACAGCATGACCTGAAGCTGAAACTCAAGAAGTGTCAGTTCTTTGAGGAAGAAACCAAATACTTAGGGTTTGTCATTAGTAACCAGGGGATAAAACCGGATGAGGAAAAGGTAAAAGTCATTAGGGCTATGGCGGCTCCGACCTGTGTCAGAGAGTGCCGTTCGTTCATTGGTATGATTGGGTTTTACAGGAAAATGATTCCTAATTTCTCCCAGATGGCTGAACCAATCATAGCACTGATACGAAAGTATGCGAGATTCAGTACAGAGGAATGCCAGAAAGCGTTTGATTTGATGAAGGAGACGTTAGCCGTAGCACCAGTGTTAGCCTATCCAGATACACGGCGTCCGTACATTCTTTACACGGATGCCAGCGACACATGCGTGGGGGCATGTCTCGCGCAAAAATGCGATGAGGACTCAGACATTTCCCCAGGCTCAAAGGTAGAAAGACCTATTTACTTTCTATCCCATAAACTTAGTACCAGTCAGAGGAAATGGTCGACAATAGAGAAAGAGGCTTTTGCGATCCATTATGCGCTTCAAAGCTAAATCACTACTTGCATAATGCGGAGTTTGTAATCCGCACGGATCACATGCCTCTTAAGTATTTGCTTAATTCACCAATGCAAAATAAGAAGGTGCAGATGTGGGCCCTTGGCATTTCAGGATATAACTGTACGATTGAATATATCCCAGGTCCTCAAAATGTTTTGGCAGACTTACTATCCAGAATGCCGGGTGGTACTCACATGCCAGAGCATGAGGAAGAAGAAGAGTTAACCAGAGAGGTCAATGACAATGCTTTTGTCATTGGAGTCATAAACTCCAACCAATTCACACCCAAGCAGTTTGCTAGTTGTACAGTAAGGGCAGGGTTGTGACGAGAAGCTGGAAAAAGTTGATCTTCCAGGGTTTGATATTATTGAGGAACAGGAGAAGGATTCTGAAATAGTGCGCTTAAAGGACTTATTGATTAGTGAACAAGGAACTATGACAGTCAATAGGAGATACATGCTGATAGAGGATGTTCTATATTTCTTGTCTCATCCTGATGATGAACCAGTAGCCAGATTGTATGTTCCGTCTCACTTGGTAGAGTACGTAGTCAGACAGTACCATGACGAAAATGGTCACTTAGGAATAGACAAGACGCATGACACAGTCAGTAGAAAGTATTACTGGCCTAACATGTACAAACAACTGTAATGAATATGTTAGTGGGTGTGTCATCTGTCAGTCTAGAGTGTTACAAAAGAAAAGGGCCCCCGTACAGGAAATGGACATTCCTCCATACCCATTCGCTAAGTTGTCATTGGACTTGGCAGGTCCGTTTGACCGCTCCCTTAGCGGGAATCGCTATGTCATAGCATTCATCTGTCATCTGACAGGTTGGGTAGAGGCATTCCCTGTACCAGATAAAACGCCGCAGTCAGTGGTACAGCTGCTCGTAGAAGAAATTCTACCCAGACATGGCTGTCCATTGCAGATAGTATCAAACAATGGATCTGAGAATGTGAATAGGGTTATGGCAGAAACGCTGGCAGAACTGAACATAGATCATGTCACGACCAGTCTTTATCATCCACAGTCCAATGCTAAGGTCGAACGTTTCCATAGAACTTTTAACGACATTCTGTCCAAAAAGATACAAGAAGATTTTTCGACATGGGACGTGCATATTAACCAGGTACTAGCAGCTTATAAGGTTTGTGTTTCGGAAACTACGCAGGAATCTCCTTTCTTTTTACTGTACGGTCGCGATCCAGTGCTACCGTTAGATAACATCCTTAGACCCCGAAGAAAATACGCTGGTGAAGATTTTCACAAGATAGCGCTTGAGCAGCAACACCAGGCCTTCACCCAGGTGTATCGGCGAATTAAGAAAGCACAGAAGAAGGGGGCTAAGTATGCTAATAGAGGTGTACAGCCTGTCGAAATTAAGGTCGGTGACCCAGTGTACCTTCGTAATCACCGTAGACACAATAAGTTAGACAGTAAGTGGAGGTCGCACTATAGAGTGGTGGAACAATTGTCGCCTGTCACATTCAGGGTACGACATCAACTAGATGGCACTGAGGTCAGTTCACATGCTGAACACTTGCGGATAGCCAAAATTAGCGAGTGGCCTATTCCAAAAGCCAGGGGGAGAACATTACGTAAAGCCACACAGGTTGTAGCTCCAGAATCATCCGATAGCGACAGTGACGATGCAGTAGGGCAAGAGAACGCACGAGACAGACTGACTAGGGGGGTGCGAAAAGAGCGTGAGAATTCTTCATCCGAGAAGGACGTTCCGTTAATGGAGTTAAGAAAGCGCCTAAAGACAAGAGAGAAAAGATCTCTCTCAGCAGTAAACGTTAGTTGTAACAAGGGCACATCAGACAGTTCTGATGATGGGGAGATCGACGACAATCGTTCGATTCAGCCTAGTTTACAGACTAATGGGGTTAGGGAAATTCTTGAAGCGATACTGACTCTTCTGCCAAAGAAGGCTTCAAATTAGAAATGCGACTCTCAGACGGTATCTGGGAGAGGACTATTGTAATGTGTAAATCATGAAGCATGATTGGAGTTTTGTCAGAGACAGTGGTGTAAGTCTCTGGTGATATCTCGTACTGCAGACAACAACAAGATGAAGTTTTTCTGGAGTCTGATAGTATTGGGGCTAGCGCAGGGTTTAAATATTAATCACAATGTCGTATTTCAAAAAACTTGATGAAGTTACCACTAGTAACTGGAGATTCAGGTCGGCCTGCGCCAGAATCAATGACGGCTCAGTATGACTTAGAATCCACAACAATAGCAGTAGACGCGCAACGTACGCGGTTCGCGTTCCTTACGGAAGCTGAACTTGAAGCTTGTTCCAAACCCTTGATAGGATTCTGTGCGATTCGAAGTGCAATATATCCTATGAACATTAATCAGTTTTGTGTTACGGCGCTGTTTTTTAAACAACTCAGACGTAATTGCAACACACTGCCAAAGGTCAAGTTGGGTACAGTGTTACCTATGGCACGGTATATAATGGATGGGCTATGGGTCATTAGTAATCTTAGTCCACTAAAGATGAGTATTAGTTGTCACGGTAAAGGGGTCACGTACCAACAAATCAACCCACCATTATCGCTAATCCGCCTCAATGAATCATGTACGGCTATTAGTGATAGATTGATGTTAACCCCTTACTACCAACAAGAGAGCCAGTATCAGGTGGAAGACAAATTGATAGGATAGATGGAAAACTATGCCTTTTCCAATATAACGTTATGGAAACCATTTCATAGCGCTTTACCAGACTACGATCCCATCTCTTTGTCCAAAGAGTTAGATGAAATTAAGGAAATGCCAATGGATCATCTAATTGCTCGACTTCAGAGCATGCAATTCGTTAAGCCAAAACAAGAATGGGTGATATGGAAACAGATCATCATTGGTTCTATCGTAGGGACAGTTGTAGTGATCATAATTGGGGTAGGGTGTAAACGATATAAAAAGAAAACTAGCGCATGGTTTGGCTCCATGCTATCACGACTCAGGAAGGGTGAACGTGAGGTCACTGTGCCTACGTTGATTTCGGCGGCTGTGCAATCAGCAGACGTGAATGACGTCGCAAGAGCGAAGGACTCTACGCTGATGATGGAGGGAGGAGTGCAGTTACTCCCCGCCTCGAACGTTGTCAAGTTTTACCCGTCGTTGGGGTAACCAAGGATCAACGCTGTGGCGATCCAGGAAGGATCGTGAAGAATAACGAACACATGTGCAAAGACATAACTGAGTCGACGATTTTGATGTGAACATTTATTGGCGTGATTACGCCGGACAATAATAATTTTTAATAAGGAGTGACCGATTTAAATAAGCGGTCATTCCGAAAAATGATGTATTTTTTGGATAACATGTTTAATTGTTTGAAATGATTTTGTGGTCTGAATATTGTGTAATGAAAAAAAAACGAATCTTGTGAATTAAGATTCCTTTTTTTTTCGGGTAGGTTTGGGAGGAATTGTTACACTATAAGTGTATACGACCAATATCACGGTCGGGTAATGTTATAATTTCCCTTGATATGAAAATAACGAGAATATAATTAGTACCACGGGCAGAGCACGGAGAGGGTTATGACACGGTCCACTTTGGCTACCACGGGCTCACGTGAAGTTGACAAGTGGCCGGCCCTACTAAGCTCGGACTAATGAATGATAATTTCGAGTGGAAGTACATCAATCTCACTCTAGCGGTCCCAATGCGGGCAGTAGCGAACTGGGAGCTAGGACTAATGAATAAATAATGGGTTACTGGTCAGCGAGGATCAGAGGACGCCGACCACCATAATAGATGTGGAATAATTAGGAGAGACAGTAATGAGTTCC
>BTPG01000008.1:131780261-131797761 GCA_036245525.1 Semisulcospira habei
AAATCGTCGTGAATCCGTAAAAGTATCCACCTCTCCCCTCCCTCGTTAAAGTATACGACTGCAAAAAAGCAGGTCGTCTTTTACAACCGTTACTAAAGCGGAATGAGCTTGTATCCCGGTAAGGTAAATGTCTTCGGACCAACAACGGCCGACGTCGGCCCGATAGTCTGTTGCTCACCGGCAACCGGTTCGCTAACAAGCCAGCAAATAGGGAACCGATAAAGAGAAGGTACTGAGGAGGTAAACAAGCACGAAGTATCGCTGAATTGGTTCTCACTTGGCCATCAGACTCACATTGTGTGGGAATAACTAACATCTAGAGGATAATAGTCCATTAACCCTTTCTCTGCCAGTCAGTGTTCGCGGAATGTGTTTCTGAAGTCTGTGTCACAAGTAGTAATTCAAGGCAATGAGAGAACCCAGACGTCCATGGAACTGTAATACAGACAGCCCAGTTTTCCAAGGAACTGTGATATAAAAATAATGGTGTCAGCAAGAAGCATAGATCCTCAGGAGCCCCCGCAACTGTGGGGGCTCCTGAGGATCTGTGCCTCTTGCACTTGGGTACGTAGTGTGGTTTTTTTCTGCAGTGAAAATGTTAAGACAAAATGACATTCGACGCAAACCTGATAACTAGCCAGCACAGTTCGTGGTACATTAGACGTCATTCTGAGTAAAATATTTGGTGAATCGGTCCTTATTTATTAGCTATCACAGTGCCTGCGAGTAACTTAGAATGGATATAATGCCTTAGTAGCCCAGTCCGCTCGTCTGCAGATGATAACGTCGTTACAGACTCAGTCACACTGTCTCACTGAGGCTAATTTAAATTAGCCCATACAGCATTGAAACACAGCAGATTACAGACCGACTATCGTAATTTTAAGTTCAGGGGTAGTACCAGAATTGCCTTGCTTGGCGCCTTTGGAAACACTACAGCAAATTTGGCTCGACCATGCCAAACAAATAAACAGGGGGGAAAAAAGTAAGTTATAAGATATATCAGCTCCGAGCCAGTCATCGTTAAGGTGCAAACAAACAGCTAATTTTCTGTAGTGTCTAACACCCAAAATAACTTTGACCACTGGGGAACCAGAACGTGACGTAGCGAAGTACGCAAAAAGGAGAGAGAACGGACACTGTACGTACATTTTTTTTTGTTCCTGAAATCTTTGTTCCTTCAACGACCAAAAGCCACAACCGTCCAGGAAACATGGACACACATTGCTCTTAGCAACAGGCATGAATCCTCATGAGCCCCCGCGACTGCGGGGGCTCATGAGGATCCATGCCTGTTGCTAGGAGCAATGTCAAGCGAGGATCTACGTCTCTTGCACTTGGATTGTGTTCACGTTTTCTCGGCAGTGAAGGGGTTAAACAAGCAGCATCATTCTTGTCTTGTCTAACAAACATCTCCAAGAGGCATAGATCTTGGAGATGTTCGGAATGCTGTCTATGCTTCTGGTATGCATTGGTTATCCGCCCGGACCTCGCTCTTCGTTTGCTGTTGGAAGTCGTTCGTAGCAAACGAAACCTCAGCAACATCCTTGAAATTTCGAATCGTATTCCTTTTTCTTTGTTGGTTATTTAGCATTAAAAAGAAATTGTAAAATGTCCTCTGAAACTCTCTCTCTGTGCTACCTTTTATTTCTTTTTTTTTTTCTTCTTTCTTCTTCTTCCCTGTCCTGCACACAAACCCTAAGTCATCGAGGTGGCACATAAAACGAGCGACAGCAATCACAGAACAGCAGTTGCGCCATCTGGCACCCCACCCACCGCATGGCATAACTCACACTGGAGGAATTATAAGCTATCAAGCCAAGTTGTCCCGTGCTCAAGTCTGCCCCACTTCATTCAGTGCTTCATCAGTGCGTAAAACTGATAGGCAAGTTTACCCATTCATTGCCAGCAGGCGAAGACTGTTTTTTTTTCCCCCTGCAATCTTCGTTAACTAATGCCAAAGAACCACAGCCGTCGTGAGGAACATGGACAGAAAGATGTGTCAGCAGTTGCGGGAGCTCATGAGGATCTATACCTCTTGCAGTCGAATTGAGTTCGCTTTTTCTCGGCAGTCAAGGAATTCATTGTGGCACAGTTATATTGATAAAGAACAATAAGCTCCAAAAGGAAAAGACCGCCCAGAAGTGTCTGGAAACAGAAGCAAAGTGCGTCCGAAGATGTGGCGGGGTTCTCGCTAATGGAGTAAAGCATAGCACACATTTTGACCGACGGAATGAAACACAGCAGATTCTTCTGATGATGGTTTAACTCATTCTACCCCAGACACACCACAGCAAGACGATAAGGATCGACCGTGATAGTTCAAGGGTGATGCCAGAATAGCTTGGCGCCTATGGGCGCCAAGCTATTCTGGCATCACCCTTGAACTATCATGGTCGATCTGTGTCCTGCACTGCAATGCAGTCTTCAGAGGACAACGGCAACATTTGGGGATTTCGGTGATGGGGTAGAATGAGCTAAACATGGCAAAAGGTTTTATCTATGAAGTGACACGTAGCAAAATTGTTTTCTGATGGAGTAACATAATAAAGATATCGACGGAGTAACACAAAGCAACAACTATTAGCGATTTACACAGCAAACGTCGGATACCTGGTGAAAGCCTATGGACCCAAATATTCTCGTTGTAATAACCGAAGTTTGTTATAAGCGAAATAATGTGTATAGAAACAGTGTGATCAAGACATCTGAAAAAGTGTTGCTATATCCGACTTTTCGTGTTATAAGCGAAGTCGACTATGGTAATACAGCAAAAACTGTTACTCGAAATGTATTTATTCCAAAATAAAATCCAGAATGCAGAATACAAAAAGACCGTGAAATTATACATAATAAATCATTAGGCCACTAAAATGTTCGCGAGAAAAACAAATCGTCTGGAATTTGTTTTAAAAAGCGTGTCCTTTAGAAAGAGTAAATAAAGCTGCTTGAATACATGAAGACAATTATGAACATGGCAATAATTCGATGTTTAAGTCACTCATGACATGTCACATACTCATACGGGCAATTGAAACTTCATTTGCCGGGCAACCTTATGCTGTATGACTTTAATGAGTTAATGTAGGTGTTAATGTGCGTGTTTTAACACTTCAGCGCAGATACGTCCTCAGTAATTCTTGGCTGCTACCGGAACGTTTAACATTTGACCGTCGGTAGCGCCTCATCGTCGAAGCGATTCCTGCAAGAATCACTTCGCCAAAAAGCGCTACCGACGGTCAAAACTTTATGCAAAGTACAGACAAGAAAGCAATAAATTCAAACAAAACTTACCTTGACTAAAACCGCCGAAAATCAGCCAGACTACCATTCAGCTGCTTTTGTTTTTTCAAAAACAGTTTCATCTGCCGTTTGCTGTGAAGGCTTATGTATTTTTTTTCTTGTCCCACGTGTTAAATACTGCCAGTCAAACCCTCGCACCAACTTGTTGCCCGTGCATTGATCTAGCCGTGATGGGCGCGAACTGTCCAAGTTTCACCATAAACCGACCGTGGCACCTCGGCTCGCACGCGCGTATCGCACTAGGCACGCGCACCTTTCTGACGCACGTGCGCGCGTGGAAGGTCCACTTAGCTCGAAGTGTTGCGTTTAGCGATTTCCCGCTGCGCTACCACACGTGACGATACATAACACAACGCACTTGCCTAGAAATAATAATAATCATCATCATAATTATCGGGTTTTGGAACTGACGTCGGAAATTCCGTACCCTCCCCCGTTTTCTCTTTATGCATATAGTCCATAAGCTAACCAGGTCTGCCGTGCTATCCCCCCCCCCACCCCCACCCCCAGTACTCAATAAGATGGGTTTCAAAGTGTACCTTAGTATGTCCTAAGATGTTTAAGCCATGTTCCCCGAAAATCCTTAGGAAAACACACCAGAGATATATAGCCGATGGCGCAAGGGTACCCCCATTCACGCTCGTCGCAGATGCTAAAATGAGTTTGAGAAACATTTTCCTCTAAATAAATCAGAATTCATTCCAGAAGCCCAAATCAGCAATATTATGTTAAGGCACACCTTCTGCATTCTCTGCACACACACAAAAAACAGAATGAAAAAAATATTGAATCTCTGGCTCACAGTGAAGGTATTTGTGCACCCAGTAAACGGCCATATCCGCGAAATCGCAAAAAAAGACAAAAATAATGTGTCAGATGCCTTCAGACATTTTCTATAGCACTGACAGTTCATTTTCAGGCTTACATCATTAAAACAGGATGTTCATCATCATCATCATCAGTCCCTTGCCCGAACTGGGCGTTGGGGGGACTGAAAGGCAGCAGCAACAGACAGTGCTCTCCACTGAGTTCTATTTTGGGCGGTGGCAAGCAAGTCTGGCATCTCGAGTTCGGTCCATTCTTTTATGTTTGCGACCCAACTCTTTCTCTGACGACCTCGCCGACGACTTCCTTCGAGAGTGCCTTGGAGGATAGTCTTGGACAAGGTGTTGTGTCGGGTCACGTGGCCAAACCAAGCAAGCTTGCGCCGTTTCACGGTTGCCAGAAGGGGTTCATGTGGGCCCACCAGGGAAGTGACGATGCTCCGTACATATTCGTTGGTCTTGTGCTCGCGGTACGAGATGCGGAGCAACTTCCTCAGGCACTTGTTCTCAAAGGCCTGGATTTTCTTTTCTGAGTCTGCAAGCAGTGTCCAAGTCTCACAGCCGTAGAGCAGAATAGACACTACGAGGGACTTGTAAAGCCTGTACTTGATGGTGAAGCTGATGGAGTTACTTCGCCATATCCTGTCCAGCCTGGCCATTGCGGATGTTGCTGTACCTATCCTGATACGGATCTCTGCTATGCAACTACCGTCTTTGGACAGGGTGGCTCCCAAGTACTTGAAGCTATTGACCTCTTCTAGCTTCTGGCCGTTCATGTGAATGTTGCTGCTGCTGTCGCTTGTGGTGTTGATCATCACTTTGCTTTTATCCGTACTGATCTCCATGCCATAAGACCCTGCGCTAGTTGAAAGTTTGTCTGTCAGGTTTTGGAGCTCACTATTGCTGCCTGCCATGAGGTCAATGTCGTCTGCGAATCGAAGATTGCACAGGGATCTGCCACCAATAGAGATTGAAGTATGGTGGTCGTGGAGGGTTTCCTGCATGATCTTCTCCAGGAATATGTTGAAAAGGACAGGAGAGAGCAGGCATCCTTGACGGACACCGATCGTCGTCCTGAAGAACTCGCCTGACTGATTGTTAAGTAGAACCGCGCTGCAGGCGTTCTTGTAAAGCGCTTCTATCATTTGGATCAGTCCCTCCTCTATGTTGAACGATCTCATGACTTGCCAGAGTCCGTCGTGCCAGACGCGATCAAATGCTTTCCTGAAATCAATGAAGTTGTGGTAGAGTTCGCGCTGATGATGCAGATGTTTCTCGATCAGGACGCGGCAGTTGAAAATCTGCTCTACAGTGCTTCTTCCAACTCTGAAGCCAGCCTGTTCTTCTGCCAGCAGTTCCTCGGCGAAAGTTTTGAGGCGGTTGAGAATGATTCTAAGCATTACTTTGCTAGGGTGACTTATCAGACTGATAGTTCTGTAGTTCTGGCACTGTTTCAGGTTTCCTTTCTTGGGGAGCGGGATCACTAGAGACTGTGTCCATTCTACTGGCCATTTCTTTTGCTCCCAGACAGGATGTTACAATTATTATAAACTTAACGAGGTGATGCTGTGATTACTGTGAGTGCCACAGTGGTTGATTTTATATCCCTACCCCCAAGTTGTAAAAATACACAAAATTAATTAAAAAAAATTACTAAAGTTATTCCATTTAATTTTGACTTTTCTTTACCTATAAGTTTCAATAATGTGAGCATAAAGTGCAAGAAAATAAGGAAAGTGGGCATCCTTTACCTTACGTTCGTGGTGAATGATAGCTTTTTCCCATTTAAAATTGCCGAATTAGGAAACGTACGTTGTTTCTGATGCCTTCATAAACTTTATATACACCTAGTAGGTCTTTGTTAGGTTTTATTGATTAGGAGGGAGTACCACAGTCACTCCCAATCATATTTTATGATGCTTTGATGCATTTAGGGGTCACAGTGGTTGAATCTGCTGCCCTACCCCCATTTTACCAGTACATAAAGGAACGCAAAATGATCATAACAATTGTTTATGTCATACTCCTCTGTTTAAATATTTTTTGGCCAGTTTTCTTAATAAAGTATGCATTTGTGATCATTTCATTAATTTCAATGTGACCCATCAATTTAATTGTAATTCTTTTTAGTTAAGGCATGTTTAATAGGGGCTGCCGCTGAAGCTTCTACCGTCTGCACATTCAGCAGTCTTGTCAGACTCGGGGGAGGTGTACCTCAGGGAGATGTTGTGTCTGATGCTGTTCTTGGTCTAAATTAATGACAGCAGTACAACAGCACCAAGGTTCGTCTCGAACATCCTCCATGCGGATGACTTTGCAGTGTGGAGCGCAGCAGAACATAAAGAAATAGCATCCTGCAGAATCCAGGATGCTGTCAATAGAGTCAGCAGCTGGACTGAAAGATGGCCACTCAAACGGAGCTAGACCATCTCTTTCAATCAGATGGAAGAGGTCAGCTTGAAACTCGAGACCTTCCAGTACCAAAGACAGACAGGCCAACTTTACTGGCAACAAATAAATTACTGGATTCACGTGGAGGCCTCACATCGAAGCCATGGAAGCTAGAGCTGCGAAAAAAAGTTTCTGATGAAGAAACTGGTGGGGACCACATTGGCACAAATTACAGCATCCTGGCGCAAGCAAACACCTGCTCGGTCAGACTAGTAGTGCGGTACCAAGATACATCGACAACATGAAACACTGCCTGCGAAGCCGAAAAAAGCCAGGCTTGACAAGATGCAGAACATGGGTCATTCTCATGATGCAGTGACATTCTTAGAGCCATCTGGAGCACCCCAATTTAGGAAATGGTGGACATTGGAGCCACTTGAACGCAGAATAGCACACACGACGAAGAGACTTACTAAACATCGACAGCATGGGAGACTACAGGAGCAGACCAAGAACCGTCAGAAACGCCCAAGTCTGAACCGCCAACTGAAGGTCCTGCAAAGGGCTAAAACTGACGTCCTGGAACCAAGCCCAAAGATGTGTGATGAGCTCCCTTCAGATACCTGGACATCTCAAAAGAGCCTTCTAGAAAACATAAACAATGTTCCAGGACTCTTTGCCAAAGGGTGGGGCACTGCACAAAGCCATCTCGCTGGAGATTATGCATAAGCGCTACCCTCACAGCAGCTGTGGTACCGCACAAGACGCCGTGCGGAATGAAGGAAGTGGCGTGTACATCTGTTGTGCAGACCGCACTACTACCTCCCTCTCCTTACCGGCTGGCGGCAGCAGCTCCAACTATCGTACAGATCTGCAGGTGCTCAACACAGCAGTAGAGCACTAGCTAGGGAAAGGCAGCAGCTTGGTCCACTGATCCATTGATCTCACGAGGAAGCTTCAAGATAGACTGGATGTCCTGTCCACAAAAAGTGCTGCAGTGGATTCCAGTGCATTCTGGAGTAGCTGGGAATGGAGAGGCTGACAGCCTGGCCAAAGCAGGCGCCAGACTACCTCAAGATCACAACCTCCTGTAAAAAAGAATACCAAGACACTACAGCAACAAAGTGATTGGCAACATCAGAATGTCGGCTGCAGCCCGTGGGCAGACGACATCAACAAGCTGAACGGGGAGAGCCAGGCCAACATCTTTCATCTACGCACTGATTACTCTGGACAGTGTCCGTACAGAAAAACAGGGACGAAGTCCACAAACTTTTCATAAACGTTTCACAAACCCAACTAAAGCCTGAAGTTTTACACACTTTAATTAGATCACTCTGTATCAGCAGCTCATTTGAAGCTTTCGTGCGTAATGCATGAAGAGATACCAAAATAAAAGAATGCTTAGCGAATGGCGGAGCTCGGTAGAAGCGTAAACAACCGATCAGAATGTTCCGCAGAAAGGTCATGCAGTCACTTTATGATCAGAGCTAAATATCGATCACTTGCAACACGCGTCAGCATGATCGTTCGCAATGGAATAGTCACAAATTGGGGGAGAAAAAAAAAGGAGTAGACAAAAGTTTGCCAGCACTTTGTCATTTTTTGACAAACTTTTACAGACTGTAAGGAAAAGGGCTGAAATTTACAGACTTTCCAGGGCCCTGAAAAAGCCTTGTCGGTCATTTTTTAAGCAACTTTCACAAATGTTCACAGACCTTACGGACCCTGCTGGACTCACCTCGTGAGACTGGGTCATGCGGAAACAGCCCTATCCGAATTTTGCGTAGAAAATCAGTCTCATTAGCACATTCTCCAAACCTGTCCATACAGAGAAGCGGTCCGCTGGTAGTTCTGACCACAAGACTCGCCCCTGTACTCTGAAAACTCTGAAAACATGCTGCCGAGCTCTTGACAGCTCACTTATTGGCAGCCAGAACAATATAAGATTTAAAGACGGTCATCAAGGAATTGAACGTTGTAGAAGAAGAAGGTGAAGTGGTGATCTTGTGGTGGACATGTGGAAACTAAGTATTTTGATAACATTGTTTTGGCTGTTAGGAACCATGAAACTTTATTACGCATTTACACATTTCTAGACGAAAATAAATGAAAGGAAAAGGGGAGACCTTACTAGACCCGCCTTCCGCTAGGTAAAATATCACCTAAAAGACCAGCCAGTTAAAAATAGTTACAATTAAATTGATGGGTCACATTGAAATTAATGAATTGATCACAAATTTGTATGCTAATATGCTTACTTTTTTAAGAAAATTGGCAACAAAAATATTTAAACAGAGGAGTATGACGTAACAGACTATGGCGATGAGGAAATAGAAGACTTCTATGACCAACTGCAAGAAGTTCTGGACCAGACCCACAAGAAAGACATTCTTGTGGTGCAGGGAGACTGGAATGCCAAAATAGGAGAGGATGCTGCTAGGAACTGGAATAGCACATGCAGACGCTACTGCAATGTAGAGACCAACGACAAAGGCTTAAGGCTCCTGGAATTCGCCAGTTCAAATGATCTCAATGTGATGAACACGTTTGGCCCACACAAAGCATCCAGAAGGTGAACATGGCACAGCCCGAACGGAGAACACCATAACCAAATTGACTACATCATGGTGAAGAGACGCTTCCAACCCAATGTGAACATTGCCAAGACAAGACGTTTTCCAGGAGCAGACATTGGAAGCGACCATGACTTAGTGATGATGACCTTCCGACTCCGCCTAAAGAAGGTCAACAAGCAGGGTCCCACCAGAGTCAAGTTTGACCTCGAGAAGCTGAAAGTCCCAGAGGTAGCGGAAGCCTTCCAGGCAAAGATAGGAGGAAAATTTGCGCCACTGCTACTTCTAGGTGCAGAAGACACGGACGTGGATACACTGATCGACACATTTAACACTGTTGTAACCCAAACAGCCAGTGAGATCCTTGGCAAACACCGGCAAGCAAAGAAACTTGGGTTACAGCTGACATCTTTGTTTTATGTGACAAGCGTCGAGATTTAAAGAAAAAGAAATCAGAGGTAGAAGGAGCTAAACAATACAGGGAAATTAACCAGGATACAAAGAAAAGCATGAATAAGGCAAAGAATAAGTGGATTGAAGATCAGTGTAAACACGTAGAAGAAAATCTGAACAAAAATAATAGCAAAAAAAGCATACCAGCTGGTGAAAGACCTGACCAGTGTAAAACAAGGACGCTCCTCGATCATTCAAGATAGTGAAGGGAACTGTCTTACGGAAGACCAAGACATACTGAAGAGATGGACAGAGTACTGCTCAGATTTGTACAACCACCGAGCTACAGGGGACCCAGGCATACTTGTCAACCCACCCGTGACCAACAATGGCAACTATCCCATCTTCCGAGAAGAAGTAGAGGCTGCAGTAAAGTCGCTGAAAAAAGGGAAGGCAGCAGGAACAGACAACATTCCTGCAGAGCTAGTCAAAGAAGGGGGAGAAAACATGATAAGCGCTTTACTAACAATCTTCAATAAGATCTGGCAGTCAGGGGTTTGGCCCACACCATGGACCCAATCACTTATAATAACTCTCCCCAAAAAAGGCAACTTACATCAGTGCCAGAATTATCACACGATCAGTCTTATATGCCACCAAAGCAAAGTCATGTTAAAGATCCTACTGAACAGGCTGAAGCCACAGGCAGAGGAAATCATAGCTGAGGAACAGGCAGGCTTCAGACCAGGGCGCAGCACAACTGAGCAGATCTTCAGTCTGAGAGTTCTGTGTGAGAGGTACCTCCAGCATCAGCGAGACCTCTTTCATGTCTTTGTGGATTTTAAGAAAGCGTTTGACAGGGTGTGGCATACAACCCTTTGGTCCACCATGAAGCTATACAACATCAATGCCAACCTGATCAAAGTCGAAGCAAACATTTACACCAAGGCCACTAGCGCAGTCTGCTTTAACGGCAAAATAGGAAACTGGTTTAGGACTACAGTCGGAGTCAGACAAGGCTGCTTGCTCTCACCTACTCTTTTCAACATATTCCTGGAAAGAATCATGACAGACGTTCTAAAAGATCATGAAGGAACTGTCAGTATTGGGGGCAGAACAATCACGAACTTGCGCTTTGCGGACGACGTTGATGGCCTTGCAGGAACAGAGAAGGAGCTAGCTCAGCTGGTGGAAAAACTGGACAGTACAGCCATTGCGTATGTGATGGAAATCAGTGCAGAGAAGACCAAACTGATGACCAATAACACCAGTGGCATTGACACTGACATCATGATTGGAAGCCCAAAACTGGAAACCGTTAATAAATTCAAATACTTAGGAGCCATTGTGACAGATGAGGGATCAAAACCAGAAATACTGTTCATGATTGCGCAGACAACAAAAGCACTGACAAGATTGAAGACCATATGGAAGGACAGAAACATCACACTCTGCTCCAAGATCAGACTGATGCGCTCCTTAGTCATCTCAGTGTTCTTGTATGCCTACGAGTCATGGACCCTGACAGCAGACCTTGAAAGGAGGATACAAGCCACTGAAATGAAATGTTTTCGAAGGCTGCTTGGCATTTCTTACAGAGATCACATCACGAACGAGGAAGTGGGAAGCAGAATCAGGCAAGCCATCGGGCCCTAAGAAGACCTATTAGCCATTGTGAAAAAACGCAAACTGAAATGGTATGAGCATGTCCCGCAGGGCTTGCCAAAACAATCCTGCAAGGCACTGTGCAAGGAGGACGAAGGAGAGGAAGACAGACGAAACGATGGAAGGACAATATCTCAGAGTGGACAGGGCTGAAGTTGGGCCATACGCTAAGAATGGCAGAGAACAGAGAGGAATGGAGGGAGCTGGTTGCCAAGTCATCAGTGGTGCCCCAACGGTCGGCAAGACTACGGGATATAGATAGATAGATAGATAGATAGATAGATAGATAGATAGATAGATAGATAGATAGATAGATAGATAGATAGATAGATAGTATGACGTAAGCAATTTTTATGATCAGTTTGCGTTCCTTTGTGTACTGGTAAAATGGGGGTAGGGCAGCAGATTCAGCCACTGTGGCCCCTAAATGCATTACAGCGTCATAAAATCAGGTTGGGAGTAACTGTGGTACTCTATCCTAACCAATAAAACCTAACAAAGATCTATCTGTTGTATACAAAGTTTCTGAGGGCATCGGAAACAACGTACGTTTCCTAATTTGTCAATTTTAAAATGCACCAAAAATGTACCGTAAAGGATACCGACTTTCCTAATTTTCTTGCACTTTATGCTCACATTATTGAAACTTAATAGGTTAAGAGAGTCAATTCAAAATTAAATGGAATAACTTGAGTAATTTTTTTGTTCTAATTAATTTTATGTATTTTTACAACTTGGGGGTATGGAAACAAAATCAACCACTGTGGCACTCGCAGTGATCACCGCATCACCTAGTCAAGTTTATAATAATTGTGACATCTTGTTTTAATGATGTAAGCCTGAAAATGGACTGTCAGTGCTATAGAAAATGTCTGAAGGTATCTGACACGTTATTTTTGTCTTTTGTTTTGGCGATTTCGCGGAAATGGCCGTTTACTGGGTACACAAATACCTT
Source organism: Semisulcospira habei (assembly GCA_036245525.1). NCBI lineage: Eukaryota > Metazoa > Mollusca > Gastropoda > Semisulcospiridae > Semisulcospira > Semisulcospira habei. The sequence continues at coordinate 131,792,369 of BTPG01000008.1, forward strand.
CACTGTGAGCCAGAGATTCAATATTTTTTTTCATTCTGTTTTTTTGCAGAGGATGCAGACGGTGTGCCTTAACATAATATTGTCTGATGTGGGCTTCTAGAATGAATTCTGATTTATTTAGAGGAAAATGTTTCTCAACCTCATTTTATCATCTGCGAAGAGCGTGAATGGGGGTACCCTTTCGCCATCGGTTTTATCTCTGGTGTTCCTAAGGATTTTCGGGAAACATGACTTAAACATCTCAGGACATACTAAGGTACACTTTGAAACCCATCTTATTGAGTACTGGGGGGGGGGGGGGAGGGGAGGGGGGGGGGGGGTGCACGGTAGACCTGGCTAGCTTATGGACTAATACACGTTCACCCCTTGGCTGTCTGTAGCGGTATTTGTCGCGATGATTCCTGCAGGAATCATCGCGACTAAAAACCGCTACAGATAACGTGAGGGGTTAACTTGTTGTTGTTGAAGTCGTGCATAATTCGGATAGGCGGCATGAAGCCGCTTATTCGAATGAAGCAGGTCTCCAGCGAATAAGTTAATATGACTCCTTGTCCTTACAAGTGCCGCCAGTGGCATCAGTAAATTTTGGGACCGTTGTTTGATCTTTTGGCGAATGGTGGGAGTTTTAACACGCATGCGCCTCCCCCACTCCACCCCCACCCCCTCCGCCCGCTTTTGGATTTTCGGCCTCTGGAACTAAGGTCTAGCGCCGGGGAGGCCTTTTGTATGAGGTTCGAGGCCCCAAACAAAACGTTGGAACCCCCCCCCCCCCCACACACACACACACACTCACCCCTCCCCACCCCCCACCACTATCGAGGTAACTGATCCGCCCCTGCAAAAAGAGACAGGAGACAGCCCGACCAGCCGAGGTGCCTGAAACTCCAAAACACAGCGTACATAAGAATTCCGCTTATCACATGATACCAAAATTCGGATATATAGTAATAACACTTTTCCCCCCGAGGTTCCCACTTTTTTGATGTAACTGATTTTGCTTATAACTAGACGTCGCATCTAGTAACACATCGGGGTCCTTTTGCGTTATATTAGCTCATAGTGCCCGAGGTACGAAATACCCACATTTTGGAGTTATCCTCTGAGGACTGCATTAATTCGGGAGACAGATCGACCATGATTGTTCAAGGGTGGTGGCAGAATAGCTTGGCGCCTACAGGCGCCAAGCTATTCTGCCACTACCCTTGAACTATCATGGTCGAGCCATATCTTGCTGTGGTGAGTCGCCGGCAGAATGCTATATTATTTCTGAAGCTTAATGTACACAGTCGCCTTTAGCGTATTGCAAGGTCGGCTACATAACAACGCGTTTGCTGAAGTCTGGCTGATTGACACCACCACACATTCTCGGTCATTCACTTCGCTTATTAGCAAACTTCGGATATCGTAACAACATACAAGTATGGGTACCCTGGCGTTAGGTTATATCCGAAGTTGTGTTTCTGAAACGCTAGTTGATTCAACGCCAAAGGGTCTCAGACGTCGAAGGGAAAAAAATGGCTATATAGTTAAGTCAGCAAGAGGTACAGATCCTCATGCGGTGCTCATGAGGATCTATGTCTCTTGCATTTGGTTGGCTTTCACTTTTTCTCGGCAGTGAAGGGGTTTTCAATCCAATCCCGCATAAGACAGCGACCCTTGCATATCGCCACTTTGACGGCAGTCTTCGGTCATACCTTTCCTCCAATCTAAATACTTACCAGCCCTGTCGCTCATTGAGTTCATCGGCAGAGAAATTCTGAAATCTGCCGGTGAACGCTCTTTCAGATATACTGCTCCATTAATTTGGAATTCCTTGCCGACTGAGCTCAGAAATTCCTTCACCCTTACGAAGTTCAAAGCAAAGTTAAAAACATACTTTTTCTCGTAGATTTTCGTGTAATTTCTACGGTATTTTAGTACACACCCCCTACAGACTCTCTCTCTCTCTGTGTGTGTGTGTGTGTGTGTGTGTGTGTGTGTGTGTGTGTGTGTGTGTGTATGTCATGGTGTGTGTGTGTGTGTGTGTATGTCATGGTGTGTGTCAGTGTGTGTGTGTGTGTGTGTGTGTGTGTGTGTGTCTCGTTTTCGCATGCGCATTGAGTTATATTATAATAATTATGCGAAATGCGCTATATAAATACCATGTATAATAATAATAATAATAATTATTATTATTATTATTATTATTATTATTATTATTATTATTAAATGCAAACGGAATCCAGTAGGCTTGTCACGTTCATGCCAGGACGTTCACGGTAATCTTTAACCCCAGTTGGTCTAACTGACGAGACAAAAATCCCGGCAGCTTTGCATCTGTATACATGTACCGTTTCAGATCAATATATCCTTACTTAGTCATGGCCAAGAGACAAAATTCAACAAGAGGCATAGATCCTCACGAGCCCCCTCATTGCGAGGGCTCAAGAGAATCTTTCCTCTTGCACAGACAGGCGCTTCTTACCGCAGAGAGTTGTGGTTTCAGCACACCCGTCGAAGGCGCGGGATCTTACAAGCCGGTTAAACACATCCTGTTACAGAATGTTACCAAAACACAGCCTGTGTTTACAGGCATCGGAGGCGGTATAGATACCAGCCATTTTAACCTCCTGAGTGCCAAGGAAAAGTTCACACGATCGAGCTGCAACTGAAGAGACATAGAGATCTGCATGTGTCCCCCCCCCCCTCCCACCCCCTCCCACCCCCTCGTAGTTGCCGGAGCTCATGAGGACCCACGTCTCTTGCTCACACGACTTTGTATCCACGTTCACTGGACGGCCGGGGCTCTTTGCGTTGAAATTAATTATCCCTTTGGGTGTCGGTAGTGATTTTGGTGGAGGTGATTCACCAAAATCACTACCGACACCCAAAGAGTTAACACGTTTTTTTAAAAAAGAAATAGAGTCTGCGTCCAGTGACAGGGTAAGGGTTAACCCCCTTGTGATACCGATGCCGTGAACAGCTCTGGTGGCTGCACAAACAAGGGGGGTTAATATCTTCACTGCCTATACGCCGCCGAAGCGCCCAAAAGCAAGAGACTGAGACACTCTTGAGCACAGCAGTCGCCGATAGATCTGTGCTTTTGCCATGGCTGCAATGGTATCTGCGTTCCTCACGCCGAACATTCACCAGGTCGGCTTTCCGTCTGATATGATTCGTTCAATAAAAAACCTAAACGTTTAGTTCCTTGACGTCTTTTGTCCACCATGAACCTGATTTCAAAGAATGGATGGAGCACCGAAAAGACTCTGACAAAATGTGGACCCCAGCTGGGTTCGAACCTACGACCTTCCGGCCTAGAATCGAACTCTCTACTACGCTCCCTAGCTCCCCGATATTCAACGATTTCGTCGGTGTTCACTGGCATCGAAGAGGTTAACCCATTCACAGCCGAGGAAAGGTGAACGCAATCCGACTGCAAGGAACATAGATCCTCATGAGCCCCCGCAGTAGTTGCGGGGGGCTCATGAGTATATGCTTCTTGATGACACCACTTTGTGTCCATCTTCCTTGCACGCCTGGGATTCTTTGTCGTTAAATTAACCCTTTACTGGCGGCATATTCTCTTCCTGAAATCATTTAAACACCAAACGCCACAGCAGTTCATCTTACATGAATACAAATTGGACTCTGCAAGAGGCATAGATCCTCATGAGCCCCCCACCCCACCCCCGCACCTGCGGGGGGGGGGGGGCTCATGAGGATCTACTCCTCTTGCGCACTGGTTGGTGTTCAGTTTATCTCGACAGCGAAGGGGTTACAGACTTCAGAAACACTGTCTGCGCCGACTACGCTGTGGGCGGCGGCTCGGCAGTAATGGGGTTAACGGGATAATGCTCATCTGGTGTTAAACAATTACGCGGTGGAGGCTAGAGAGTAGAGAAGCGTGTGCCCGTAGGACAGATGTTTACACCGCGTGTCTCTCTCCAGTATCTAAAGCCCTGTACAGATTGCGCGAAACATCGCCCGCGCTTTAACCCCTTCGCTGCCGAGAAAAGTAAACACGCGAACTAACTGCAAGAAGCACAGATCCTCATGAGTCCCCGCATCCGCGGGGACTCATGAGGATCTATGCCTCTTGCCGACGTCGATTTGTATCCGTGTTCCTTGGACGGCTGGGACTCTTTGGCGTTGGACTGGCAAAGATTTCAGAAACATAATCTGGCGTGCACTGGCAGTGAAGGGGTTAATTGTTCGCCATTGCCCATGCGCACGCACGTGGTTCCAACCCCCACTCCCTTTCCCCCCGTCCCCCCCCCTCCCCACACCTCCCCGCCTGCCATCCCCCCCCCAATCCCCCATCTCCAACGTTGGCCCGAACGTTAACTGGTCCCCTGATCGGCCCAAGGGAAAACGCGACCAAGTTGCATCATAATAATAATAATAATAATAATTACGGTATTTATAATGCGCTTATCTTATAATAATTATAACTCTAAGCGCACACTCACAACTCGCGCACGCATGCGCACGCTTTAGACAATGACTCACGTACCACAAACAGTGAAATACATTACGACGGTCAGCTTGGGGTGGGGAGTGCGGTGATATAGTGCTAAAACTGTTGAAAGAGGTGAGTTTTGAGGGCGGACTGGAAGGAGGAGAGAGAGTGTTTCTGACGGAGAGAGAGTGGGAGAGTGTTCCAGATGGATGGACCGTAGACGGAGAAGGAGCGGGGACCGAAAGTGTTAAGTTTGGTGCGAGGGATGTGGAGGCGGAGAGGGTCGGAGGCAGAGCGGAGGGAGCGGGAAGGTGTGTAGGGGTGAAGTAAGTTGGAGAGATAGGCAGGAGCGCAGTTGTTCAGGGATTTGTAGCAGAGAGACAGAACTTTGTATTGGATGCGTTGGGGGATGGGGAGCCAGTGAAGGAGTTTGAGCAGGGGTGTGATGTGGTCGGATTTTTTCTTTCTGAGGACGAGGCGGGCAGCATTGTTCTGGACGCGTTGGAGAGTGAAGATGGTGGATTGAGGGAGACCGGAAAGGAGAGAGTTGCAATAGTCGATGCGAGATAAGATGAGAGAGACAGCAAGTTTGGTGGCAGCTTCGGTAGTGAGGTATTTTCTGATCTGACTGATGCGGCGAAGGTGGAAATAGCATGCCTGGGTCGTGGCGGAGACGAAGTTGGTCATGGACAGAGAGGAATACCTCCCTCCCACTCAACGATTTGGCCAGAATGCTGGAGGGCTTCCAAGTAGACAAGGTCCATGGGTTTCCCCACGCTAGTTTAAACAATCAGCAAATTACTACACTTCTCTTAGGTAGTGCAAGAAAAAGGTTGTCACACGTAGAGAATTTTCACTTCTTTCTATTATTATTATTATTATTATTATTATTATTATTATTATTATTATTATTATTATTATTATTATTATTATTATTATTATTATTATTATT
>BTPG01000008.1:131802761-131885261 GCA_036245525.1 Semisulcospira habei
CACAGAGAAATACGCAGGTATAGAATAAGACGATCATTTGCATCTTCAAAAAGATGCATCAGGTCTCTTATATAACCCATGTCTTTCTCCGGAACTTAGGAAGTAGGCAGGGGAAACGTGTATACACAAACACGAAGGTGCATTACTATATGTGGTCGGGTAAATACCCTGTATTCCCACAGTAGATGCACAGAACATTACACAACAATGTAGCGATACAAATTTGCCTCGAGTTATACTGAGATACTCACAAACCAGATAGGTGAGGCTAGCGCTGGCAGAATTGTACAACAAACCAAGGGGAATTACTCAGCGCTGGACAACAGTTAGATCCCCTGCCCCCGCCTATCAGGCACCCAATCGCCAGCCCACAGAGAAATACGCAGGTATAGAATAAGACGATCATTTGCATCTTCAAAAAAGATGCATCAGGTCTCTTATATAACCCATGTCTTTCTCCGGAACTTAGGAAGTAGGCAGGGGAAACGTGTATACACAAACACGAAGGTGCATTACTATATGTGGTCGGGTAAATACCTTGTATTCCCACAGTAGATGCACAGAACATTACACAACAATGTAGCGATACAAATTTGCCTCGAGTTATACTGAGATACTCACAAACCAGATAGGTGAGGCTAGCGCTGGCAGAATTGTACAACAAACCAAGGGGAATTACTCAGCGCTGGACAACAGTTAGATCCCCTGACCCCGCCTATCAGGCACCCAATCGCCAGCCCACAGAGAAATACGCAGGTATAGAATAAGACGATCATTTGCATCTTCAAAAAGATGCATCAGGTCTCTTATATAACCCATGTCTTTCTCCGGAACTTAGGAAGTAGGCAGGGGAAACGTGTATACACAAACACGAAGGTGCATTACTATATGTGGTCGGGTAAATACCCTGTATTCCCACAGTAGATGCACAGAACATTACACAACAATGTAGCGATACAAATTTGCCTCGAGTTATACTGAGATACTCACAAACCAGATAGGTGAGGCTAGCGCTGGCAGAATTGTACAACAAACCAAGGGGAATTACTCAGCGCTGGACAACAGTTAGATCCCCTGCCCCCGCCTATCAGGCACCCAATCGCCAGCCCACAGAGAAATACGCAGGTATAGAATAAGACGATCATTTGCATCTTCAAAAAAGATGCATCAGGTCTCTTATATAACCCATGTCTTTCTCCGGAACTTAGGAAGTAGGCAGGGGAAACGTGTATACACAAACACGAAGGTGCATTACTATATGTGGTCGGGTAAATACCTTGTATTCCCACAGTAGATGCACAGAACATTACACAACAATGTAGCGATACAAATTTGCCTCGAGTTATACTGAGATACTCACAAACCAGATAGGTGAGGCTAGCGCTGGCAGAATTGTACAACAAACCAAGGGGAATTACTCAGCGCTGGACAACAGTTAGATCCCCTGCCCCCGCCTATCAGGCACCCAATCGCCAGCCCACAGAGAAATACGCAGGTATAGAATAAGACGATCATTTGCATCTTCAAAAAGATGCATCAGGTCTCTTATATAACCCATGTCTTTCTCCGGAACTTAGGAAGTAGGCAGGGGAAACGTGTATACACAAACACGAAGGTGCATTACTATAATTATGTGGTCGGGTAAATACCCTGTATTCCCACAGTAGATGCACAGAACATTACACAACAATGTAGCGATACAAATTTGCCTCGAGTTATACTGAGATACTCACAAACCAGATAGGTGAGGCTAGCGCTGGCAGAATTGTACAACAAACCAAGGGGAATTACTCAGCGCTGGACAACAGTTAGATCCCCTGCCCCCGCCTATCAGGCTCCCAATCGCCAGCCCACAGAGAAATACGCAGGTATAGAATAAGACGATCATTTGCATCTTCAAAAAAGATGCATCAGGTCTCTTATATAACCCATGTCTTTCTCCGGAACTTAGGAAGTAGGCAGGGGAAACGTGTATACACAAACACGAAGGTGCATTACTATATGTGGTCGGGTAAATACCCTGTATTCCCACAGTAGATGCACAGAACATTACACAACAATGTAGCGATACAAATTTGCCTCGAGTTATACTGAGATACTCACAAACCAGATAGGTGAGGCTAGCGCTGGCAGAATTGTACAACAAACCAAGGGGAATTACTCAGCGCTGGACAACAGTTAGATCCCCTGCCCCCGCCTATCAGGCACCCAATCGCCAGCCCACAGAGAAATACGCAGGTATAGAATAAGACGATCATTTGCATCTTCAAAAAGATGCATCAGGTCTCTTATATAACCCATGTCTTTCTCCGGAACTTAGGAAGTAGGCAGGGGAAACGTGTATACACAAACACGAAGGTTGAGATGTACGGCGCTGAAGTCTCCCGGCGCTAAAGTGTACGGCGCTGACATCCCCCCGTGCTGAAATGTACGGCGCTAAAAAGTACGGTGCTGAAAAGACGCCGCGCTGAAATGGTGGCGCTGAAAGGTATGGCGCTGTAGTGCTGGCGCTAAAGTGACGTGTCACCTTATTAAAAAGACTTTTTAGGACGGGTCGCGGTGGGGCGAATTTAATAGCATATCCATGAAGTCAAAGACGGGCAGGCTAAACCTCTAACAAATGAAGTAACAAGATAAAAATTACGTCATGTCTAGTTACTCTAACCTCGCTGCTGAACGTACATTTGGCGCGAAGCGCCGTATGTGCATATGTATGTGCATATATGTAAGTATGTATGTATGTGTGTATGTATGTAAACAAGAGAATCTCCGATATTTCAGTACACACACGCTTGAAACTTGGCGAAATACTTTCTTAAGTGGATGGTTAAGAGGGCCTCCGAGCACATTGTAATTGAATGTCTCATTAAAGACATTAACAACCGTTTATAGAAGTCGGTTGACCCAGATTAGAGTCCGTAATTTTTGTCATATTTGACTTGAACTTTTGCATATAGCTAGTTTGGAGAAAGACATTGGATGAGTTCGTTAGCCAGTTTTGTATCTTTTCAACTTCTTTAGTACAAATTAATTCTTTTCAGAAAATAATTAAAACAATTTTTTAAAAACTTCACTTCTAGAGAAAGTCAGACAGTGCCGGTGACGTAAAAGAAGCAACGCACACACACACACAAATTGTACCGTGAAATTCTAGTTTTGTCACCATTTCCGCAAGTCTTGAAGCGAAAGCGAAACTCATATCACGTTAAATATAAAATTACGTAAAAAAAAAAAAAAACGTCTTGACAAATGACGTTTGACAAACCAATGAAAAATATGCGCGCAACTCCAAGAGGTATAGATCCTCAAGTGCCCGGAGGGCGCATGAACATCTATGCCTCTTGAGGATGTTTGCAGCGCGCGCATGCACGCATGCACACGTAACGCACACGCATACACACACTGCATCGGCGCGCTTTCAGAAGAGCATGCATGTGTACTTAGTATAGCATGTAGCTAGGTAAAGTCAACCTGATTTCACAAAAATTCTAGCAAGACTGAAATTGTACTGTGAAATTCTAGTTTTGTCACCATTTTTCCAAGTCTTGAAGCGAAAGCGAATCTCATATCACGTTAAATATAAAATTACGGAAAAACAAAAATATACGTCATGACAAATGACGTTTGACAAACCAATGATGCGTATGCACTGCGCGCACCCCTTACAGAGTTCACCATGATGCATTGGCACATCTGCGAGGCTTTTTCAAAAGGAGATATTTGAACATGGGAATCAAGTCAAAGACAAAAGATAGAGAGAGACCCTTGACAGCGAAGACAGCTCTCATACAGAAGGAACTTTGTGGGTTATGGTTCATCCCATCTTGTTTTTTTTGTGTGTTGTTGTTGTTTGTTTGTTTGTTGTTGTTTTTTGTATGTTTTGTTTTTTTAATTTTAAAATCCACAGACACATTGTTTCGATCAGTTTTTCCTGGTTAAATAAATTGTCTAGCTAGCTTTAACACCTTTACAGCCGAGAAAAAGTGAACGCCACCCACCGGCAAGAGACATAGATCCTCATGATCACCTGCAGTTGCGCTTGCTCGTGAGGATCTATGCCTCTCCCGGACACCACTTTGCATCCACGTTCCTTCGTCGGATGGGATTTTTGGGCGTTGAATTAACCAAGACTGCAGAAACACAGTCTTCGTCCACAGGCAGGGAAGGGATGAAATCTGAATGATTAAAGCGGAAAATGTGAACAGGAGGGGGTTTAATTCATTCGTGACGAACGACATCCGGATACGCGGCTTAAGCCGCGTATCCGGATGCCCTTCGTCACGAATAAGTTAAATTAGGTCTAATCACCGACGCACGATTGAACGAAACAACGGGAAATGCCTACCTGCCAGCAACAGACAGACACTTTTTAACTGCCATTTTCCCTGCTTACACAAACTGTCTAACGGGCTTTAATCTAAATGATTAAACCAGAAAATGTGAACTTCTTAATTTTTCTATTTTTTTTATTGTTTTGGGGGGCATTATTTTCGGAACACGCCAGCATGTCTGAAATTTTCTGATCGTGTATGAGAGTTTCGTTTATGTTTTAAAAGTCATGTCTAATCACCGACGCACACGCTTAAATGAGACAACAGGAAATGCCTTAAAATGGGTGTTGTTTGCAAAATCGTCCATCAACAATCGTCTCCTTTTCTCCTCTCATTAACCCAGTTCACGTTTGTTTGACGACTGCTGTGTGTGAGAGCTAGATTTCGTAGAGACGTGATTCTGTAATCAACGTATGTCTCAGCAGCCGATCACGAGTTGAGATACGTTTAACCCCGTACGCATGCCGCCTGTTTTTAACCCGTCAACTGCCCGGGCAAGGTGAACGCAAACTATCCATCAGCAAGAGACATAAATCCTCATAAGCCCCCGCAGTCGCGGGGGCTCATGAGGGTTTATGTCTCTTGTTACTCCTACGTTCTTTATGCCAAATTTTGGGTTGTTCACGCGCATGCCGGTCAGTGTGCAGCCGCTTCTGACGCAAAATTCGTGAACACTGGAAGCGATGGGGTTAAGACCATTTTTTTTTTCTTGCCAAAAGGGAGGGCCGTGCTCACTAGAGATTATACTGTATTGCTATTTTCCACCTTGCAGTTTTCCGTGTGGGTACAATCATTTTTAAAGTACTGTGTAGGTTGAAGGAAAAATACAAGTTTATCATGATAACAATTGCGGCGTGCCTCGTGCAATTTCTTTCAGTCGGACTTTTGCTCGTTGTGCCCTGTCAGTTAAAAGGTTAACCCATTCAGCCCTGACGCACTACAGCAGGCGATGGGTCGACCATGATAATTCAAGGGTAGTGCCAGGTTAGCTTGGCGCAGACAGGTGCCAAGGCTAATCTGGCACTACCCTTGAATCGTCATGGTCGATCCATCTCCTGCAACAGGTGCATAGTCGTTAGATGACGCCTCCAAAATTTGGGAAATACGTGCGTCGGGCTGAATGAGTTAAGCTGTCGATTTGTAAACCCACGCTATTACTACTAGTGAATAAACTAAACAAGGTAAAATTACCGAGCTGAGTAGACTCCGCCACGTGTTTTAGTGTGTTTGTCAAGCTTTCAGCAGGACGACGCAGAACAGCGTCCGCAGCCATGCCTGTTCCACCTGCATGGGGCATAGACTCACATGACCTTTTTTAAAAAATAAAAAGATCTCCTCGTGCATGCAGCCACAGATACTGTAAACAGTAAAGGTAGCTGCATGCACAAAGGAGTTAACCTCTTCAATGCCGCTGGACTCAGACCGGCTGTTTTTTTGTTGTTGAAAACTTTCGTTAGTTCAGCGCCGAAGAGTTCCAGCCATCCAACGAACTTGGTCACAAAGAAGATGTCAGCAAGAGGCATAGATCCTCATGAGCCCCCGCAACTGCGGGGGCTCATGAGGATCTATACCTCTTGCAGTTGGGTGGTTTTCAAGTCTTCTCGGCAGTGAAGAAAGTTGAGATCGGCCCCAGCATGTCCGGCCTCAAACTGAGGATGTTACTTGAGGCTTGAGCGTGCAGGTGAACAGCGGAAAATGTCAAATGTAAAAGAATTGACCCGTAATTAGTCAATATTGTTCCGGCTATAACTACAGACCGGGGCGTTACTAATAGTGTATTTTTGACAAGCTCAACAGGCTTGTTTTAACGACAGTCGCGCTATTTCTCGACTGAGACAAGCTCTTCGAGTACTTCAGGGCGCTTTAGGGATTACTCCCAAACCAGATAGGTGACGCTAGCGTAGGTAGAATAGTGCACATACCAAGCGCTGGACACACAAACGGATAGATCCCCTGCTCCCTCCTCTCAGGCCAGCCCATAGAAAAATACGCAGGTAAATAACAACTGAGACCATCATACACATCGCCGCCTAAGGAATGAGAGAGAGAGAGAGAGAGAGAGAGAGAGAGAGAGAGAGAGAGAGAGAGAGAGAGAGAGAGAGAGAGAGAGAGAGAGAGAGAGAGAGAGAGAGAGAGAGAGAGAGAGAGAGAGAGAGAGAGAGAGAGATGATGATGATGATGATGAAACTTTATTTTTCAACGGTAAAAAGTTTTGACAGAAAACAAATCGTCATTTTACAAACTTGCCGTTGCTAACATCTACAGGATAAAAAAGATGTGAAACTATAAAATATATATGTACATACAAAACCCAATAGCATCATTTTATACAGAAAAAATAATAATACTCATCACACACACATGCACAGACGCACGCACGCGCGCCGCTCACACATACATCCACACACACAAACAAACACGAGCACACACACACACGCGCACACACATATAAAAACCATCTGTATGAAATACGTGAGGTACAGGAAATATTACAGTACCTGAGAAACGTACTAAGTCTGACTCATCAGGTAATCAAAAAGTTTTGTTTTAAAACTTCCTGTTGAGGTAATAGTTTTCAAATGTGCAGGGATGGAATTCCAAGCAAACGGACCAGAGAATGACATACTAGTTTTAAAAAGGTCAATTCTTGGCAGTGGTAGGGGTAAGGTATTGTTTCTTGAGGTCCGTTCACGTTCTTGGTGAGATATAAATTTAGTGGTTAGATACTGGGGTGTCATATTATTCAGTATCTTATGCATATAGACGCATTTGTTTAATGTAAGTTGCTGACGTAGACCGAGAACGTTTAAATATCTAAATTTGTCTGTGGTAGGGATGGGGCGTCTATCTATCATTTTTACAGCTCTTTTGTATATGGAGTTTAATCTCTTCATGTGGACATCACTGCAGCCGTCCCACACTGTGGAGACATAATCAACATGGGACTTTATATGAGCATGAAAAAACAATTTACGGGTATTTGTATCCGTTACATGTCTAAGCTGGGACAATAAGAAAGTGTTTTTAGCAATGGTCTTACAAACAGCATTTATATGGGTCTCCCAGCACAGTTGATCATCAACATGTATTCCTAAGAATTTACGCTCAGTGACTTGTTCAACAGGTTCAGCGTTTAATTGTAATTGTAATGGCTGTAGTCGGCGTTGATGTTTTTGCCGCGTGGCGATTAAGATACTCTTTGTTTTTGCTGGGTGAAGAACCATATGGTTCTGTCTACACCAGTCAGATACCTCATTGAGACTGCATTGTAAACTATGGCTAATGTCCGTCGTTTTTTTTGCCAGAAACATGAAGACTCGTATCGTCAGCAAATAGATTACAATTAACGTCAGAATTAGTGATATGCAACGGTAGATCATTAATAAATAGTATGAATAGAAGAGGGCCCAAAATAGATCCCTGGGGGACGCCGTATTTTACATTTCCTTGCTTAGAGTATCTTCCATGGGCGTACACCATTTGTTTTCTGTCTTCGAGATATGATCGGAAGAATTCTATAGCGGTTGCGTCCAAGTGATAAACTGTTAGCTTATTTAGGAGAATGTCATGGTCCACAAGGTCAAACGCCTTTTTAAGGTCTAAGAAAACTGCTCCTGACATCAGGCTTTTATTGATTGATTCCAGCCAGCTGTCTACAATATGTGTCAGTGCTGACTGACAAGAATGTTTCGGTCTAAAACCAGACTGGTGAATATTAAGTAATTTACCTTTTTCCAGAAAATCAAGGAGATGTTTTTGAATGTGCTTTTCAAGGGGTTTTGACAAAGCTGACAGAAGGGAGATTGGACGATAGTTATTAATATCTTCAAGATCTTTTGATTTAGGGATTGGGATTACCTTTGCTTCTTTAAGAATGGTTGGAAATGTACTTTGCTTTATGCAGAGGTTGAAAATATATGTTAGTGATTCTACTGTATACGGTAATGAGATTTTTAGGGTTTCATTATCAATACCATCAATGCCAGCAGACTTTTTGTTGGGCATGCTAGAAATATATCTGCCGACTTCCGCAACTGTAATATCAGGGATGGTGAAAGTATTTGATATAGTTGTTTTTTTTAAAGTGTTCTCTGAGAGAACTCGGCACTTCATACGGTTTACTGTTATTTGCAGCTGACAATGCCAATATCTCGGCTGTCATTAAGAAATGGTTATTTAATATATCAGCTGACATATGAGATGGGATTTCGGGTGCTGATTTACCCTTTGTTATGACGTTCAGAGCTTTCCAAACAGATGCCGTGTCCTTTTTGTCTCGAATCATTTGTTGGAAAAAAGACTTCTTAGACGCTCTAACTAAATATTTGACACGATTGCGTTGTGTTTTGTATTCTTCGTACTTTTGCTCTTTTTTCAGTTTGTCTCTAAATGACATGGCCTGCTTGATATCCGCTGTTAACCACGGTGGTATGGTGGAATGTTTAACTCGTTTTTCACGTATTGGCGCATGTTTATTGAGTACACTGAGAAACAGATCCATCCAGCACGACAAGGCACTGTCAGGAGATTGGTGATCATAAACCTCAGTAAACGAAGCATTGTGCAGGTCCCACAGAAATTCGTCTTTATTAAAGTGTTTAAAGGAGCGATATTTTATAGAGAGAGAGAGAGAGAGAGAGAGAGAGAGAGAGAGAGAGAGAGAGAGAGAGAGAGAGAGAGAGAGAGAGAGAGAGAGAGAGAGAGAGAGAGAGAGAGAGAGAGAGAGAGAGAGAGAGAGAGAGAGAATCAATGAATGAATCAATGAATCAATGAAACTTTATTTTACAACGGTTTAGGCATTGACATCGTCATCGACACAGCCATTTTACAAACCTGCCGTTGCTAACAACTACAAGACTAACTACAAATATACATACATATAAGTAAACATAATTCTTGCTAACAGATGACAACACTGTTCACATAGACAGACATATAGACTCACATACACCCCCCCCCCCCACCCGCCTCCCCCCCCCCTTCACACATACGGACAGAGCTAAGTAGTTCAAATGATAAATGAAAAGGATAACAGACTTAATTGGGAATAAATTGGACCTAGCATAAAAAGAAACATATAATACAAGTGGTTAAGGCATCCCTACGAGTGATCCACAAATTATTTGCAGAGACACTTTTTTAAACACGCTAGCGAGGAGGTGGATTTTACATGGTCGGGAAGAGCATTCCAGACAAGTGCCCCTGAGAAGGATAAGCTAGTTTTATATAGATCGAGAGAGAGAGAGAGAGAGAGAGAGAGAGAGAGAGAGAGAGAGAGAGAGAGAGAGAGAGAGAGAGAGAGACGTGAGAGAGAGAGAGAGAGAGAGAGAGAGAGAGAGAGAGAGGGAGGGAGAGAAAGAGAGAGAGAGAGAGAGAGAGAGAGAGAGAGAGAGAGAGAGAGAGAGAGAGAGAGAGAGAGAGAAGAGCAGTGTCTGTGTGTGTGCATGGGGGAGGGGGGGGGGGTGTCAGTGTGCGGTGTGTGGGTAGTGGGGGGGGGGGGGGCGAAAGGGGAAGGTAAACGATGCCCGGGAGCACTGTTTGAACGCCCATGCTGACATCCCTTGTCGTAGTCTAGATCTCAAACACAATCTTCTGCGCTGGTATTTCGTATGCTTGCCAGGCAAACTATCAGCTGTGAAAATGGCCATATTAGATACACACACTACTTCCCTTTCCGGAATCCCTTATGCACACAGTTACTGTATCCATCACTCGCTAATCCACTCCACAGCTGTAGGGTCTGGGATGCACCCTAAGCAGAACTTCTGGAAATAAAATATTTCCGACGAAAAATAAAGACAAGACAGTAAAATGTAACCCATTTCCTGCTGAAACCCTATTCACTGCAAGAGGCATATATCCGCATGAGCCCCGGCAACTGCGGGGCCTCATGAGGATCTATGCCTTTTGGTGAAACAACTCTGTGTCTTCCTGTGCGGTTGGGGATTTTTGACGTTAAATTAGCGATGAATTAAAAAACAATAACAGAATGCGTCCACTGGCAGTTAAGGGCTTAATGCAAAAAACAATAATGCAAAGCCAGCAACAAGCACAATATACGAAACAATAACTCAGAAACTCGCCTTGGGACTCCGCAATGCAGCAAATTCCGGGCCGGTTTTCCTACTTCGCCAGGCTAGTCTGGCACTACCCTTAAACTATCCTGGTGCTAAGCAAGTCTGGCGCCAAATTTGAACTGTCTAGGCACCAAAGCTATTCTCACACCAGCCTTGAACAGTCCATGCACCAAGCTAGTCTGGCACCATACGTGAAATGTCTAGACGCCAAGCTAGTCCGGTATCACCCTTGAACTGTTAATGCGCTAAGCTAATCTGGCACCACCCTTGAACTGTCTAGGCACCAAACGAGTCTGGCACCACCCTTGAACTGTCTAGGCGCCAAACTAGTCTGACACCACACTTAAATTGTCTAGGCACCAAGCGAGTCTGGCACCACCCTTGAATTGTCTAGGCACAAAGCTAGTCTGGCACCACCCTTGAACTGTCAAGGCACCAAGCTAGTCTGGCACCACCCTTGATCTATTATAATGTTCGATCCGTCTGCTGAAATGTAATGTATTTTTCTGAGGACAACTCCAAACTTTCTTAATTTCGAACTTCGCTTGAGTGTCCCAGTCCTTATTTTACTCTTTATTATTAACCCCTTTCCTGCCAACGGACGTACACTTTTGTTTCTGTAGTTTTTATTCATTCAACGACCAAAAGCCAAAACCGTCCAAGAAACATGGATACAAACTGTTCTCAGCAAGAGGCATAGAACCTGATGAGCACCCGCAGCGGAGACTCATCAGGATCTATGCATTTTGCACTTGGATCGTGTTCGCTTTTTCTCGGCACTTAAGGGGTTAACAGTTTTCTTTTCCAGTAATGCTTCGTATGTTCGAGTTGTACAGTTTATGTCTCTATGTTTATAAGCGCTTAGAAGCGACATGCTGAATGTCAGTTTAGTTTGAATAGTCTTAACGAGCGAGCAAAACCTCCAGTGGACACGTTGTCTAGGTCCCCGTGACCTTCAACATTCTTTCGATATCAGTCTTTGTAATTTTCTTCTTGCGTTGTTCCACAAATGTGACGTCTCTCGTGGATTCGTGGCCTGCAGCACTGACTTATATAGTATCCATGGCCTGCAGTGACTTGAAACTCAAACTAACGTCACACCACTGTGTGAAAGTCACAAATCGAAAGACCTTCACCTCATGAATATTCAAGAGATGACGCATAGCGCTATACACAAGCTAGTAGTAGTAGTATTAGTAGCAGTAGTAGTTTTAGCAGCAGCAGCAGCAGCAGCAGCAGCAGCAGCAGTAGTAGTAGTAGTAGTAGTAGTAGTAGTAGTAGTATGAGATAAGACGTGGCTAGAGCTGATCACAGTCTAAGTCAACACTCGCTAATTACAGGGCCGGCATTTCTTTGGCTCTCTCGCCTCTGTCAAAACCTTCGTTTACATCTGGGAGGCTCTGTATTCACACGTCTACTTGTCAGTTGATGCGCATATTCTATCTGCAAAAGACATAGATACTCACTGAAACTCTACAGGCTGCGAGGGCTCATGATGATCTACGTCTCTATGTCGGCAACATCGACCATCCCGAAGTGTCGTCTGTTCTCCTCGAAGGGAGATTTCCATTGGGGTGTATGTCTACGTATGGCTTAATTCAGACACTTCAGCAGAAATTCATTCAAGATTTTGTCTTTTCTCATTGTCACCTCAGTTCCATCAGACTGCAAGAGGCATAGATTCTCATAAGCCCCTGCTTTGCAGGCGCTCATGAGAATCCGTGCCTCTTGCAGATGGATGGACCTGTATTTGAGAATCTATGCCACTTGTTGGCACTGAGCGTTCAGCCCTAGTCTCATCTGGCCTCAGCCGGACTGAAGACTTATTCCCACATCTGTTCTCTCGTCGTCTGCTTACTTGCCATCTCTTCCGCTGGTGAATGGCAACAGTTTGCGAAACGGCAAAGAAGTTTTTGGATCAAGGCAGCTAATGCATCGGTGGTGTTCTCATGCCATCTCGTAACTAACAATTTTGGGGTTTCTGGAAAAACGAAGAAAAAATGTTTACATTTCAGTCAGAATATGTGATCAGAGGCTTCTTTTTGACAAGGCGGTTAAGTGCATTTTATGTTTGAGATTTCGTAAGAAAATAGGAAAAGATCGAAGGAGGTGACCGCAGCAAAAGCAAATATGTCAACGACAATGGGGACAGTGGAGAGAAATCAAATGCAGAAATATTATTGACTAACGTCGGCGATTTTTTTGGCTCTATTCGTCGGCCTTGGGTGGTAATGAAAGTTTAGACAGAAAAAGAAAATGAAACAAGGTGGGATGAACCACAACCCACAAAGACTCTTCTATATGAGAGCTGTCTTCGCTGTCAAGGGTCTCTATATTTTTGTTTTTACGTAATTTTATATTTAACGATATGAGATTCACTTTCGCTTCAAGACTTGGGACAATGGTGACAACAGTAGAATTTCACAGTGCAATTTCGATCTTGCTAGAATTTGTGTGAAATCAGGTTGACTTTACCTAGCTACATGCCATACTAAGTACACCTGCATGGTCTTCTGAAAGCGCGTCGATGCAGTGTGTGTATGCGTGTGCGTTTACGTGTGCATGCGTGCATACGGGCGCTGCAAACATCCTCAGGAGGCATAGATATTCATGCGCCTCCCGGCACTTGAGGAGCTATGCCTCTTGGAGATGCGCGCATGTGCCATTAGTTTGTCAAACGTCGTTTGTCATGTCGTATTTTTTGTTTTTATGTAATTTTATATTTAACGTGATATGAGTGAGAGAGAGAGAGAGAGAGAGAGAGAGAGAGAGAGAGAGAGAGAGAGAGAGAGAGAGAGAGAGAGAGAGAGAGAGAGAGAGAGAGAGAGAATTACGTCATATTTAGTATAGGCGTGGTGACAGAGTTGCTTCTTCTTTCACGTCACCGGCACTGTCTGATTGTCTCCAGAAGTGAAGTTTTTTGTACTGTTTTAATTATTTTCTGAAAGAATTGATTTTTTACTAAAGAAGATGAAAGGACACAAAGCTGGCTGACAAACTCATCCAATGTCTTTCTCCAAACTAGCTATATGCAAAAGTTTAAGTAAATATGACAATAAAATTACGGACTCTAATCTGAATCAACCGACTTCTTATAAACGGTTGGTAATGTCTTCAATGAGACATTCAATTACATGTGCTCGGAGGCTGTCTTAGCCACCCACTTAAGAAAGTATTTCGCCAAGTTTGAAGCTTGTGTGTACAGAAATATCGGAGATTGTCTTATTTACATACATACGCACACACATACATACGCACATACATACAGACATACGGCGTTTTGCGCCAAATGTACATTCAGCAGCAAGGTTAGCGTAATATGACATGACGTAATTTTTATCTTGTTACTTCATTTGTTAGAGGTTTAGCCTGCCCGTCTTTGACATCATGGATATGCTATTAAATTCACTATAAATAGAAGGTTTAAAAAAAAAAAAAACTGTCGGAGAAACTGGAACTGTTAGTGGAATTCTCACAGTAGTAGTCACGTTCTCATAGCAACATTCAAGGTTGTTTGATTGCATTTAAACAAATCATAAATACGTTATCTGCCGAGAAAATCTGAACACCAGGTCTTTTGGGTGTTAAATCAATGAAGACTCCAGAACACAGTGTGCGTTAACTGACACTGAACGACCTTCCAGCCCATGTCATACATCCAAAATTTCAAGTAAATATGACAAAAATTACGGACTCTAATCTGGGTCAACCGACTTTCTATTAAACTGTCTTTTATTTCTCAAGGATACATCCCGTTACAAAATGCTCGGGGCTCTCTTAGCCACCAATTAGAGAAAATATTTCGCCAAGTTTCAAGCTTGTGTGTACAGCAATATCGGAGATTCTCGTGTTTCCATACATCGCACACACATACGCACATACGGCGCTTCACGCCAAATGTACGTTTAGCAGCGAGGTTAGCGTAACTAGACATGACTTAATTTTTATCTTGTTACTTCAGTTGTCAGAGGATTAGGCTTGCCCGTCTTTGACATCATGGACAAGCTATTAAATTCGCCCCACCGGTACCCGTCCTAAAAAGTCCCTTCCATAAAAGAAGGGTCTTAAAAACCCGATGAGAATGACTGACATAATTAACTGACTCACAAATAACCCTATCAAACTACGTGTTGTATGATCACTGGACATCGGAGGCAAAATTATGTCCCTTACATTAGCTCCAACGTTCACATAATTATATTTGGCTTCATGACGCTCAGATCCGGTAAGGGGTCAGACCTCTTGGCATAAAAATCTTTGATTTTCTTCCCCTGTGACCAAACAACACATAGTATGATCACAGGAAGCCAAGTTATGTCCCCTGATAAGGGCTCCGAACACGATATACATACGATATAATATTGGCGTTAGAAGCCTGTCAGGGGCATATAACTCTTGAATTATTTCGTTCCTGTGGTGTGATAGGTTTGTGCATCAGTTACAAAACGGATTTATTTTGTGGTATAAACATGGTGTTTTTAAAATTTAACCGTAACTTATAGCCTACAGTTTACGTTTCAAAACACCATGTTTTGTTGGGGGGAAATTCACAAATTCAATAGTTTAAAACATTCAGTGCCGTGAAAATCTGAACACCACTGAGCTGCAGGAGGTATAGATCCTCATGAGCCCACGCAGTTGCGTAGGCTCATGAGGATCTATGCCTCTTACTGACACCACTTTGAATCCATGTTCCTGGGAAAGCTAGGCCATTTTGCAGTGGAATTACCAAAGAATGCAGAAAAAAACCGATCTGCGTCAAGTGGGACTGAACGGGTTAAAACATTTTGCTCTTTCTAACCTACTAAACTCAGTCCAGACATGTTTTCAGCATGGGTTGCATTGTTACTCTAAATCAGGTTAACTTTTGGAGTCCCAGACTTATCAACCTCGTACATTGCAAGTGAAAAAAAAAGTCGCACGAAACTCCCATTGCACAACGGTTTTCCTATCAACCAGCACGAATTAAGCCGCACACGACGACTTTAAATTCTGACGTATTGTTCACTGGCTAACTCGTGATGAGAAACACGTATGTAAGTAGACGTCACCAAGAGGTATAGATCTTCATGAGCCCCCGCAATATGTGGGAGCTCATGAGGATCTATGCCTTTTGCAACCGATAGTGTGCTCGGCAAGGGTAATTGCGTTTCCTTCTTGAAATTGACCAGTTGGGTTTAGCTGGGTCCGATTTTGGCCTTTAAATGTCAGTTTTACATACGCTCATCCAGAAATTTAGTTGTAAATCAAGTTTTCCTCCGTTATTCCCTCTTTTTTTTTTTTTTTTTTTTTTTTTTTTTTTTTTTGGGGGGGGGGGGGGGGGGGGTGTTATTGCTGAATGCTAATACTTGTTTTTCAATCAGTGCACGTCTTTTACAGATGGGGGAGGGACTCCCGGAGGAAATGTGGGATCTCAGTAATGTGATCAAATAAATACGTTATTGTTGTACAATAACTCAATTTTCTCACGATTCTTGGACTCTCTTGGAGTCTAAGTTAACTCATTCGCGGCCAGCCGCATCTGGATGCGCGGCAGAAGCCGCGCATCCGGATGCGGCTGGCCGCGAATGCGTTAATTGTGGAACAAAGGCGGATCGGCGGGAAGGAAGGGAGAAACGGAAAGGGAAAGGGAAGGAAGGGAGAAGGGTTCAGGGTTTCCGGACAAACCCTCTCCCCCCCCCCCCCCCCCCGGTCCCCCACCCTCACACACACACAACTTCGCACCGCCCCCCCCCCCCTCCAAAAAATATAAATAAATAAATAAATAACAACAACAAACAAACAAAACAAAAACAAACAAAAAACCAACATTCAAATACTATATCAAATTCCCTTTTTTCTAGTCAGCAAACCCCGACTTGAACGGCTGGGGCTCTTTGGCGTCAAATTAACTCATTCAGCCCGACGGCAGTATTTCCCAAATTTTGGAGGCGTCATCTAATGACTAAGCACGAGTTGCAGGAGATGGATCGACCATGATAATTCAAGGGCAGTGCCAGATCAGCTTGGCGCTGACAGGCGCCAAACTAATCTCGCACTACCCTTGAAAATATCATGGTCGATCCATCTCCTGCTGTAGTGCGTCAGGGCTGAATGGGTTAACGAAGATTTCAGAAACACAGTCTGCGTCGACTGGCAGTGAATGAGATAAACATGAAGGTATCAGCTTGTGTAACAGTAATAGTTCCGCGATTCATACACGACAAATACCTATACCTCCCCTCTGAAGCCTTCCCATTGGTTCCAAACAAAGCCGAGCCGGAATGCGCCAGAGATGCCTTTTCCATCACAATGAAACAGAATTTAGCACCGTCATCAAGAATGAAGTTGTTCCTCGGTCAGCACATACCTTCATGCTGCTCTTTTGTGATCCTAATTTTTGCTTTGCTTGTTTGTTTGTTTGTTTGTTTATTTATTTTGTTTGTTTGACTTGGGTTGGTTGGTTGGTTGGTTGCTTGGTTGCTTGGTTGGTTGGTTTGTTGCTTGGTTGGTTGGTTTGTTTGTTGGCTGGTTGGTTGGTTATTTGATTTGGATGGTTGTTTTGGGTTTTATGTTTGATATAGTTTGTTTGTTTGTTTGTTTGGTTGGTTGGTTGTTTGGTTGTTTGTTTGTTTGTTTGTTTGTTTGTTTGTTTGACTTTTTGGGAGGGATGTTTGTTTTGAGTGTTTTGTTTTGTTTTATTATGGATGGATCAATTATGTAATATGGGAGGGGTGGGCGTTCAATTATTTGTTTCGGATTTTGTTTGTGAGTGTAGGTGTGTGTGTGTGTGTGTGTGTGTGTGTGTGTGTGTGTGTGTGTGTGTGTGTGTGTGTGGGGGTGGGGGGGGGGGGGGGGTGGAGGGTAAGGAAGGGGAGGGTAAGGGAATGGGAGGGTAAGGGAAGGGGAGGGTAGATATTGTTGTATACAGTCTTGACGATCCCATTCTAGCTAACCATAACTAAAGCATCCGACCATTTTGAAGCCATTTGGAGCTTTAAATAATGTGATTTAAAAAAAAAAAAGAAAGGAAAAAAAAAGAGCAAAAACATTCTTTCTTCTCCTCCCCTCCTTTTTACTGGCGGAGAGGGAGGGGGTGTAGAGGGGGTTTCCGGAACTCCTTTTTGCCAGGGTTTTTTTTTTTCCAAGAGGCATACAGTGCTGTAACCCCCCCTTCCGCTCCGCAGGTCATAACTCTGGGACAATAATACACTGTTGTGTTGCCATTTTCACGTCAGCGCGCATTAAGAAACACACGAGCCATCGGACATTTTACTTCCTTGGCAGGAAGAAAACAGATGAAAATGATTCCAGCAAGAGACATACTGATATCCTCATGAGCCCCCGCATCTGCGGAGCTCATGAGAATCTATGCCTCTTGCAGATGGCCGGTGTTTGATGGTGAAGTAAACTATAACCTCGCACCTGATCGTAGAGTATGTTTTGTTCTTGAAGAGGTTAACATTGCTAGAAGTAAATGTTTCCAGCAAGAGGCGTATGGGGCTCATAAGGGTATATGCCTCTCACAGACGGGCGGCGTGCTATGCCAGAGTATAACCATGTACCAGACTGTATTGTTCTTAGAGGGGTGAAGCCGGTGCTTGGAAATCCATCTTCCCACCCCTCATATTTTGGTTAGACCGGCTCATATTCTCAGGTGTTTTATGTGGGTACTGTTGGCTCCAAGCTCCCATTCTACAGCCCTTTTTTCGGCTGACGATATTTTGAAAAGAAATTCCCGAGAAAGAAAGAAACACGACTAGAAAGGAAAGGGTACAACACGGTGCTGTACTTTCTAAGCGTGTGTCTTTTTTGGTTTGGGATTTTTTTTCCGTGGCAGTTACCTTTTGAATCTGACAAAATTTTGAAAATGATATATTATGGTGTTGAAGAGAATCGTAGTGACAAAGAAGAAAATGATGATGACGATGGCGATATTTACTGAGGATAAGTGCTGGTTGCTGTTGTTGTTGTTATGTTAATGTTGTTGTTATTGTTTTTCATGTTCTTGTTGTTCTTCATGTTTGTTTGTTTGTTTGATTGATTGATTTTTTTTCTCGATGGGGGCGAGGTGTCTTATTTTTTGTTTTCTTCTTCTTCTCTGCAGAATCGCAGTGACAAAGAGGAAAATGAAGTTGACAATGGCGATGCAGACCGAAAACAAGTGCTGGTTGCTGTTGTAGTTGTGGTGGTGGTGATGGTGTTTTGTTGTTGTTGTTGTTGTTATTGTTGTTTGAGGCTGTTATTGTTGTTCTTGTTGTTCTTGTTCTTCATGTTCTTGTTTTTGTTTTTCGGCTTCTTTTTCTTGTTTTCATCTTCTTTGTCTCGTTTGTCTTCCTCCTCCTTCGTCCTGGGATGACCTCATTCGCATGCTCGTTCTTCTTATTTTTGTTCTTGTATCGTTTTATGTTTCTTCTTTAATTATACCAGACCTTTCTTTAGGTAGGTCCATCCCTATACAAACAGTGAGTAACAACGGTGCCGGAGATCGATATTTAGCTATTTTGCATCAAAAGCTGCTCTCCAAATATAGTAAGCATAACAAGAAATAAAAATATTGGCGAATAAAGCATCACCCGGACCACAGTTCTGTGGTGTTTGTTTTGTTCTGGAAAGAAATATGTATTTGTTGCACCGCCGAATGTGGAGCAGGGCTAAGCGTCAAAAACAAACTTGGTCAGCTGTCCGAGAGCGCCCCGCACAGTGCCGCGCTACACTGATAATTAGAAAAACCGCCTGCGCAAATCTAAGATAAAACGCACAGCGCTATATTTGGTATCGTTCAAAAGGTCTTTACCTGCCCTTTTTCACGGTGACTGGCGCATGTTTGAATCCAAGAGAAAACTACATCAGATTTTGATGTGAAATTTTCAATTTTGTTACTCATGTGATATCTTGTCTGGGAATGACCAAGCGCACATGCGCCAGCTACCGACGAAAAGCTCATTTAAAATCCTTTCGATCGATATAGCATTTGAGCTGAACGATCAAAACTTGGATTTGCGTAGTGGCTCTGAAACTGACCCCAACGCGCAAACACGACTTCACTATGGCGCTCGCGACAAAAGCTTCTTTCGTCAACGATGACGCAAACTTTGCTTGTGACTTGCAGAAAACGTTGCGCAAGTACACAAATGTTTACGCTTAATGATAGGTAAAGAAATTTTCAGCATAGTAAACTAAAATTGAATGATAGAATAGATTATCTGGACCCGCAGTTTAATTAGTACTGTGTGTAGTCGATTTTCAGCCTGAACTTCACGCCCTTCTCGTGGTGTATATTTTCTTTTGACCTAAATTACATCTTTGATAAGTCTAGTTCTACTGAAATGCATACCATATTTCCTGCAACAGCGTTGCACTTTAATTTATTCTGAGACAAATACGTTAGATGGTTTCTTTGAAATAACGTTGTAGTCAAACTCAAGAACGACAAATCTTTGCTAGGTATCAGACAAATTGTTCAGCATGGCACCTCGCTTCGTTTTGAATGCCTAAACTTTTTAAAAAACAAAACAAAACAAAAAACATCGGTTTTTTTGCGTTGTATGTCTTTCTAGTCGTAGTTACGTACTTGTAAATAAGGAAACCGATACGAACACATACACGACCGGACTCAACGTAGCATGCTGGAACGTCCGAACCATGCTCGACAAAGCAGACAGCGGACGCCCTGAACGTCGCTCCGCCCTCATTGCCCATGAATTGCGGAGGTTAAACATCGACATCGCCGCGCTCAGCGAAGTACGCCTTCCGGACGAAGGCAGCCTCCAAGAACTTGGTGCTGGGTACACCCTCTACTGGTCAGGCAGGCCTGCATCAGAAAGACGGCTCTCAGGCGAGGGTTTCATGGTCAAGACATCCATTGCGACTAAGCTGGAAAACCTACCAACGGGCCACAGACCGCATCATGTCCATGCGCCTCCCACTGAGACACCAGCAACACGTCATCCTTCTCAGTGTGTACTCCCCAACCCTCCTGGCAGAGCCTGCTGAAAAGGACAAGTTTTACACTGACCTGCGCAGCCTCCTACAGAGTACCCCTGCAGACGACAAAGTCATCATCCTTGGCGACTTCAACGCCAGAGTGGGCCAGGACTCTGAAGCCTGGAAAGGAGTCCTCGGCAAGCGTGGAGATCTCCAGAATGAGTGGTGGACCAGACTTGCACAGAGGACCCAGCTTTGCGCTGACAATGGTGACTACAGGGGCTTCTACGAAGCACTGAAAGCAGTGTATGGCCCCAGGCACCTGGTACAAAGTCCCCTGCGAAGCGCGAATGGCCAGGCACTCCTCACAGATAATAACTCCATCTTGAACCGCTGGTCGGAATACTTTCAGAGCCTCTTCAGCGCTGAGCGCACTGTTCAAGAAGCAGTCGTCCTACAAATCCCACACCTCCCAGTAAAGGTTGAATTGGACGAACCGCCCACCGCTGAAGAGACCCTCACAGCCATCCACCAGCTCAAGAGTGGCAAAGCAGCAGGCATTGATGGAATACCGCCAGAGATCTGGAAACATGGAGGCACAGCACTGCACAACAAGCTCCATGACCTCTTTCTCTGCTGCTGGGAGGAAGGAACACTAGCAAAAGATCTCCGTGATGCAGTCGTTATCACCATGTACAAGAACAAAGGCGAGAAGTCTGACTGTTCCAACTATCGGGGAATTACCCTGCTGTCCATTTCTGGGAAAATCCTTGCAAGGCTGCTCCTGAATCGGCTGGTACCTGCCATCGCTGAAGACCAACTCCCAGAGGGCCAGTGTGGCTTCAGAGCAAACAGAAGCACCACCGATATGGTCTTTGTGCTGAGACAGCTACAGGAGAAGTGCCGCGAGCAGAACAAAGGGCTGTACGTAACATTTGTCGACCTAACAAAAGCGTTCGACACTGTGAGCAGGCAAGGCATGTGGCAGATCCTGGAGCGACTTGGCTGTCCCCCAAAGTTCCTCAACATGATTGTCCAGCTACACGAGGACCAGCAAGGCCAGGTCAGACTCAACAATGACCTCTCAGAACCATTCCCTATTCTCAACGGCGTAAAGCAGGGCTGCGTGCTGGCACCGACCCTCGTCACCATCTTTTTTAGCATGATGTTGAAGCAGGCCACAGTAGACCTCGATGATGACGATGCAGTGTACATCAGGTATCGTCTCGATGGCAGCCTGTTCAACCTCAGACGACTGGAGGCCCACACGAAAACCCTAGGCCAACTGATTCGTGAGCTGCTTTTTGCTGATGATGCTGCCCTCGTTGCACACACAGAGAGAGCCCTGCAGCGCATCACGTCTTGCTTCGCAGATGCTGCCCTTTGGACTCGAGGTCAGTCTGAAAAAGACAGAGGTCCTCCATCAGCCGGCACCCAAGACAGTGTATCGCCCTCCTCACATCACCATTGGCGAGTCTGAACTAAAGTCAGTGCACCAGTTTACTTACCTTGGCTGCATTATCACGTCGGACGCCAAGCTGGACAAGGAGCTTGACAGCAGGCTGGCAAAAGCGAACAGCGATTTCGGGCGACTTTTCAAGCGGGTGTGGCACAATCAACAGCTGAAAACAGGCACCAAGATCAGCGTGTACAGAGCTGTGGTCCTCACCACCCTGCTGTATGGTTCCGAGTCCTGGGCCCTCTACCGCAGCCAACTACGACTCCTCGAACGCTTCCACCAGCGCTGCCTGCGTACCATCCTGGGCATTCACTGGAGTGACTATGTCACCAACGTCGAGGTCCTTGAACAGGCTGAAACTGTGAGCATCGAGGCTTTGCTGCTGCGGACACAGCTCCGCTGGGCGGGGCATGTCTCCAGGATGGAGGATCATCGCCTACCAAAGATCACCCTGTTCGGCGAGCTTGCTACTGGACACTGTGACAGAGGGTCACCAAAAAAGAGATACAAAGACTGTCTCAAGAAGTCACTTAGTGCCTGCCAAATCGACCACCACCAGTGGTCTTCGCTTGCTGCGGACCGTGACACCTGGCGCTCCACCATTTACAAGGCAGCTGTCTCCTTTGAGGACTCTCACAGAGCTAGCCTTAAGGACAAGCGGCTCAAGAGAAAAAACAGAGATGCCGCAGCTCAGAACCCTGGCCATACCTTCCCCTGCAGCCACTGCGGTCGAACCTGCCTGTCTCGGATTGGCCTCCGCAGCCACGAACAAGCCTGCAGACGTCGTGGGCAACTCCTATAAAATCTTTGTTCGCGAAGTCAAGCCAAGAGTAGTACGTTATTATTATTATTATTATTATTATTACTCTTAAATTTTATTTTTGAAGTTTTATTCTTTTTGTCAGTTTTCTTACTATAGACAAAAGAAAGTCACATTGAACAACAAATAGTTTCGGTTGCTTTTAATTTTATTTAGACAAACACTAAAGGATGCTGTCAGACAAAATTCAGGCGAGGAAAAGATAAGGATCAACCAAATCCTCCCCCATCTCAATCAACAACAAACATTTCTAACAGTTGAATAGATGATACAACGACGGCAAACAACACCAGATATTCAACTCATGATTTATTTAATGAGATTTGCTACTCTGTAGGTTTGCCTGCCTATCCAGTACTTTCTGAGACACAGACGCGTATCCGTCAAATAAGAAAAAAAGACTTGAAGAAAGACATGAATAGCTTTACGAAGAAATGAGTGCTATCATCAAAGACCACTTATTTTTTTCCAGTCCACACTTTCCTATCTTCTCAAACGACCAGCATCTCAGTCAAGCAACGACTGCATTTTTTTCTTCTATTGCAGTCATAGCAGATTCATGCCTGTATGACTGAAGCTAGCATCCATAAAGCGTTAAAAAGGTGTGCCCTTCAGTGAGCAGTGAGCTAAAATGATGGGTGGAAAATGTTTGCCCATCTTGCTTTTTCTGAAGTAAGCAAACCCCAGAACTGGTTACACGGTTGAAAAAAGACCTACACGGAATCCAGAATCTTTACCCCCCCCCCCCCCCCCCCCCCCGCGTCGTCCAACGGACAGCACCCCACTGAGGGACGTGAGCCTCTGTCCTCACTCCCCGACCTCCCCCCTCCCCCCATCCCCTAACGAACAGCATCTCTCTGAAGAAGGCGAGCCCCTGTCTCCACCCCCTCCCCTCTCCCCATCCCCGTTAAATCATTATACCCCATTATACCCCAGACAGCAAGATAAGGATCGACCATGATAGTTCAAGGGTGATGCCAGCATAGCTTGGCGCCTATGGGCGCCAAGCTATTCTGGCATCACCCTTGAACTACCATGGTCGATCTGTGTCCTGCACTGCAATGCAGTCTTCAGAGGACATGGCCAAAATTTGGGAATTTCGGTGTTGGGGTAGAATGAGTTAACAGTATTTCTGAAAAGCAGCTTTTGGTCATATAATGTGTATTTTTAAAATATATTTTCTAATCCCCTGTGAATTTTACTTTTGAGAGAGGCCAATGAAATTGAGAGGTCACACAATTATGTCTTTGGCCCAAGTTTGAAGTGTGTGGACTGAATAGTCTCCGAGAAAATGTTAACATTAAAGTTTACGACGGACGACGGCAGACGAAGGACGGACGGACGACCACTGGCCCATTACATAGACTCACGTTCCGCACGAGAACCCACAAGTTTTGCTTATGACCATTTCTCACACTAAGGACTACCAAATACTAAAATTTGACTAAAGTCGGTAGACTGGTTTCAGAGATATAGCAAAGACAAAAATGGAAGGGCGGCATTGAAAAGAAATATTGCTGCCAGGGCCCTTACACTCAGGAAATCAGATAATTTTCCTTTTCACAACTTTCTTCAGGGTACCTATAACAACAATTTAAAGCAAATCCTTTTTCTGATAATACCTATAGCGTACAGACCCTTTATATCTTTACTGTGACCTTGACCTTGAAGCTAGGACCTCTGCTTTGGTACAAGACAATTCTTCTAATCTAATACTGAACACATATGAAAAGTTAACAATTCTGTTAGTTATTTACGGAGAAATCGCCTGCACAAAACCAAGATAGACACCCAGTAACAGTGACACATTTGATGACTCCAGTGTACCCCCTCTCAGGAACGAGAGAGGGGGAAGAAGAGGCATCTTATACAAGGAAAACTAGGCAGATAACCACTTTGCTTGTTTCCATAGCCAAAAAGCTTCATACAGTTGGTAAATTAAAAAAAATAATAAGAAGAAGAATCAATTCAGGATTCCATGTATGAGATATAGCGCTAAAATGCAAGATATTATGTCATACTGTCGTGTTCATATCTGAAATATGCTTGGTTTAATGTGAAATTATCACACAGAAGGGGGTTTGTCGTGTTTTTTGTGTCGATTTTAGTGTCTGATTCATGTGCCTAAGATGAAAACTACCTAAGATATGACGTTTTTAGTGAAGAGTGTATAAGCCATGCAAACCGTCATTTTGACACGTCCATTTTGGGTCATTTTAGGCGTGCTGTAATTGCACAAGTGTCAATTTCGGAGACTAGAAAAACATTTGGGACAATATACATGTTGTTTTGATCCGTAATAGTAAAAACCACACAATTCTACTTGAACGTTATGATTTTATAGGTGTCCAAACATAACACTTTCTTAAAATGCAAAAATACGCCATTTTAGGTCATTACTCAAAATGCACATATTTCGGAAGCCAAACAACATAAAGTTCTGTTGTTGTTTTTTTGCGTGTGCACTTCTTTTAACGTGTACTTCTGAGTGGTGCATTTGTTTGGTGGCAGTTTCTTGAAAAAAAATGGGGTGGACCTACCTACTTTCTTGATGGCATGTGCACCAAACTAATCAGGCACTACAGGCCTACGCGGCTTGTTGTGTTCGATCTTTCCACTCAGCAATAAAAGAGCAAACAATGAAGATTACAAAATCTGTTTGTATCGATTACAGATTTCTCTCTCCGCTTCCCTAAACATTTTCACTGCCGAGAAAATTTAAAAAAAAATCTGCAAGAGGTATAGATTCAAATTAGCCCCCGCAATTTCGGGGGCTTGTGAGGATCTATACCTCTTGCTGACATCACTTTTGTACCCATGTTCCTTGGACGACTAGGCTGAATGAACGAAGCTTTCAGAAACACAGTCTGCGTCCACTGGCAGTGAAGGAATTCACAAACTCTACACCGTCATCAAAGAACACTGTACTCCTTGGCCCTCTTCGAAAGGAGGAACACACGGAAACGGATAGTTCTGATCGTTTGCAGTAAAAGTAACATACAGAACCTGGGTCTCTACACGAAAAACAGCCCGTAGGCTCAAAACGCTACTAAGTCAGGCACTTATAACCACAGATACTCTGCTGTAGAATCTGTGCTTTAACTTCAATGACTTTGATCACTTCATCCATACTCGTATCATAAGCAGAGATGCAAGTAAACGGACCCGAAACGTATAGTCAAGAGGCATAGATTTTCATGAGCCCCGGTGGATGCAAGGGCTCATGAGAATCTATGCCTCTTGCAGAGAGATCGTGGGAGCTCATGAGAATCTATGCCTCTTGCAGACAGATGTTAGATGGTTGGCTAAGGAAATGTACTCCCGAGCTTCTCGAATTGTCGTTCTTGCATTCGGGTCTGACCACCCATGTATGACTCCGATGACTCAGGTCTCTCGTGGCGGTGTAGTGGAGGTTGTATATATCTCTTCAGTGGTAGTCAATAGCAGACTGCCCTACTAACTGGTGACCTCGACCTCTAGGTGAAAAATAGAAAGCAGATGGAAACTTATTGCGAAATAAATGGGGACGGTAGAGGAAAGTTTGTTTGTTTGTTTGTTTATTTGTTTGTTTGTTTGTTTGTTTTTCAAAATTGCACGGGCCCACCTTTCGTGCCATTATGTTTTGCTCTTTTTATGCAATTTCTTTGACGTTTTTTTCATGTATTCATTTTATTTTCAGTCCGTTATCATTATTGCATTTTTTTCTCTCTTTTTTTGAGGGCAGGGGGATAGGGGGGGGGGGGAGGGCGCGGAAAGGGTGGAATACACATATCCTACAGAATGTTAAGAAGTCTAATTTTCACTTCATGCCAGCTGATGGTCATCGTGATCCATGTCTGCACACATCTACCCGGACGCAGTCTTAATTAGCTGGAGTATTCCAGGAATTTGGACACTTGTGTGTATTACGATATTTGCATTTTCTGTACACACACGGATTTATAACCTCGAACCATTTCAGAGTATTAGAGGTAAAAAAAAGAAAAAACAAAGAAGAAGAATCGGAAAATAAAACATTCTGCTCTGCGGTCAAGACTAGGCACACTTTGTCCCCTCTTCAATTCCTTCAGCAAAACTTGTAACCCCGATGACTCAGGTCTCTCGTTAATGCACATAGGCCATTGTAAGCAATTCCTACAACGTTAAGCAAGAGGCGTAGGTTTTCATGAGCCCCTGCGACAGCAGGAGCTCATGAGAATCTATGTCTCTTGCAGATAGAAGGTACTGTCTGGAAAGACTTCTTTTCTTGTTGTGAGTGCCACCGGCGGGGGTTCTAACGACTATTTGACACGTCGGACCCTAATGATCTTTCACTTACAATCTTCCGGACGACTTTTGCAGTGTTACTTTATTGACTGGCGATTCCTTATTGGTGGGAGTGGTCAGCTGGTTTGGGGTGGTGATTGTGGTGGTGGTGACTGTGGTGGTGGTGGCGGTGTAGTGGAGGTTGTGGTGGTGGTGGTGGTGGTGACAGCGGTAGCAGTGACGGTGTAGAGGAGATTGTAGTGGTGGTGGTGACAGTGTAGTGGAGATTGTGGTGGTGGTGTTGACGGTGTAGTGGAGATTGTGAAGGTGGATGTAGTAGAAATGGTGGTGATGTTTGTGTGTGCTGGGAGTGGGGTGGGGATGGTGTGGGAGGGTAGCGCTCTGAAGAGGCAATCAGCAAAGGCATGACTAACAAAGGTATCGTTTCATTTCAATTCCAATAGGCATGGAAAAAACGCCAGCGGCCTGACACAGTGCATGTTCATTCACGCCGTTTGAAATGAATACATATTGGCATCGTTATCGTCATGTTTACGACCAAGTCAAGTCCCTCCAAGACATTGCAGTCACCCGGAATGAGAGCAATATTCGATTTTCCATTTGACTTCAGTTTCACCTGGGTTGATCGACAAAAACACACTCTGCCGTTATATTTGGCAAAAGCCACAAAGCTTAATTCTTTTTAGAAAAATGACATTTTCATTGTGTAATAATGAAAATTTCGTTTTTCTCAAAAATGGACTTACTGTCTTTTGCAAAATAACGGCAGCACTGTTTCTAGGTACTCGCACCAGCAACTAGCAACAGCGAGGCTTCCTTTGCGACACACGACTCCCTACAACGAAAGAGAGCGAAGCCGGAGGGCTCATGAGGATCTTTGCCTCTTGAAGATG
This sequence comes from Semisulcospira habei, assembly GCA_036245525.1. Lineage (NCBI taxonomy): Eukaryota > Metazoa > Mollusca > Gastropoda > Semisulcospiridae > Semisulcospira > Semisulcospira habei. The sequence continues at coordinate 131,830,514 of BTPG01000008.1, forward strand.
TTTGGAGTGTTGTCTATGCTTACGACAGAAGCAGGTTATTCGCCATGACTTCGCTCTCGTTTATTGTTGGGAGTCGTTCGTCGCACACGAAAACTATCTAAATATAAGAAGAAGAACAAGTCTCACGAGCGCCTGTAGTGACTCATGAGAATTCGTGCCTCGTGAAGATGGAAACGTCTGACTGGCTGCTCATGTTCCTTAGTCTTGACCACAAGGAGCTTCAGTGATAAAGGTGAACGGTGTTGATAAAAAGGGTTTTGGTACCCGTGGCTTTGGTAACTAATGGACGCCATAAATCCGTACTTTATCTATGTACTTTATCTTTAAGAGACAACAAGAACATCCCACGAGAAAGGCTAACTAAATTGAATTTTGCCATTTGGGGGGTGGGGGGGGGGGGGGTGGTGGGGGGGGGGTGGGGGGGGGGGGGGGTCGGAAGGGATGGTTTTTGTGGTCCCGGGCGGTTTTCAAAAATTAAGTCGTGTTGGTGGTTGTGGGATGGTGAGAGCGTAACCACAAGTAAAAATAATAAGTTACTCAAGTTTGATTTGTTTTCGAGTAAAATCACCAGTATCCTTCAATGCGTACGCATTAATAACTTTTGACAAAAGTTTATCAATGTCTATATATTTGACGTAGCGTACTTTCTCTCTGTCCCTCTCTCTCTCTCTCTCTCTCTGTCTCTCTGTCTCTCTGTCTCTCTCTCAATCTCTCTCTCTCTCTCTCTCTCTCTCTCTCTCTCTCTCTCTCTCACTCTCTCTCTCTCTCTGTTTGTGTGTGTGTGTGTGTGTGTGTGTTTGTGTGTGTGTGTGTGTGTGTGTGTGTGTGTGTGTGTGTGTGTGTGTGTGTGTGTGAGTGTGTGTGTGTGGTATAAGATAAATGTTGAGTGTTACTATTATTTTATTTATATAATTTTTTTGTTTTAAATTATTATTATTTTGTTTTTATTTTCATTTAAATTATTGTTGCATGAAATAATGTGTGTAAATAGAATGTCTTTATTTTTTATTTTTTTTATATTGTAGATGTTAGCAATGGCAAGTTTGTAAAATGACGATTTGTTTCTGTCAAAACTTTTTACCGTTGATAAATAAAGTTTCATCATCATCTCCGCTGTCTCTCTATCTCTGTCTTTGTCTCTGTCCTCTCTGTCTCTCTGTCTCTCTCTCTCTCTGTCTCTGTCTCTGTCTCTGTCTCTCTCTCTCTGTCTCTCTCTCTCTCTCTCTTTCTCTCTCTGTCTCTGTCTGTCTGTCTGTCTGTCTGTCTCTCTCTATCTCTCTCTCTCTCTCTCTCTCTCTCTCTCTCTCTCTCTCTCTCTCTCTCTCTCTCTCTCTCTCTCTCTCTCTCTCTCTCTCTCTCTCTCTCTCTCTCTCTCTCAGCTCTCTCTCTGAGCCAAAAAAGGCAGCACAGAATATAAAAGTGAGCTTGTCAACAGGCCAATACTCTTATCATTCTTATCAATGTTCTTTTTAAAGTCAGTCAAACAGGAGAAGAAAAGAGGGATTCCGGCCATAACCCGAAGTGAGCTTCTATACAATCATACACTTAAAGACAAAGTGACAGCCTGATTATGAGGCACACGCAGAGCAAGATGACCAACAAGAGGCATACATTCTCATCAGCGGCTGCGGCTGCAGGGGCTGATGTGAATCTGTGCCTCTTAAAGATGGGAAGGTCTGGGTCAGGATTTGTGAAATAGATTATTCTGTAGACACCCTGCGTGAGTTAACAAGTTAATTTGACGCGGAAATGTCGACCCAGAAAGCATATCTCTGAAGTGACCGCCATTGCCCGCAAGAAAGAAAAGGACATTATAAGACGGACAGATGAACTCGTTAAAAAAAACACAACCAAAGCTATTGTTTCTGTACTGGAAGATCGGCTGGTGAGAGAAAGAACTTACTGGACCGAAACTTGATGTCCTAAAGATCAAGATGCATAACTAACACTCAGACCTTTCGTCGTTTCTCAGAGTCCTAATTCCTAACAACTACATATCTCTTTACTGCCAGTGGACGCAGATTGGGTCCTGAATGTTTCTTGCAGTTGGTGTTAACTTTCTCGGCAATATGAATGGGTTAAATATGTTTAATCATAGCATTAGGGAGAGAGAGAGAGAGAGAGAGAGAGAGAGAGAGAGAGAGAGAGAGAGAGAGAGAGAGAGAGAGAGAGAGAGAGAGAGAGAGGGAGACACACACACACAGAGACAGAGACAGAGAGGGAGAGAGAGAGAGAGAGAGAGAGAGAGAGAGAGAGAGAGAGAGAGAGAGAGAGAGAGAGAGAGAGAGAGAGAGAGAGAGAGAGAGAGAGAGAGAGAGAGAGAGAGATAGAGAGAGAGAGAGAGAGAGAGAGAGAGAGAGAGAGAGAGAGAGAGAGGGAGACACACACACACAGAGACAGAGACAGAGAGGGGGAGAGAGAGAGAGAGAGAGAGAGAGAGAGAGAGAGAGAGAGAGAGAGAGAGAGAGAGAGAGAGAGAGAGAGAGACTGATGTAGACGAACTAATTCTGCCCTTATTTTGTCAAAAGCAATTATGTACTTTTTGGTAAAAAGCAAGACGGCCAGCGCAATACATTGAAAATTTCACCTTTCATAAAAATCAACATTATTATACTGGCAAGCAAACGAAATGCGACATTCTTGTAATCGTCGGAAAACACTTTAGTGTTTCCGATGATTCCAGACACGTCGCATTTCTTTTGCTCGTTAGTATATATTGCCTTTTGCAAAAGTGATTTCAATTCAAAGTATCGGTCGATCTGACTACACCCTACTCACGACATGATCTAAGATAATTGGTGAGCCTTAGATACCTATGCAGTCTTTTTTTTTTTTTGACCAGCAGACAGTGAAGAAGGCAATGTCAATTATTAGCCAAAAAGGTCATGTTTTAAACACAAAATTTGAGCAGTTGCCCTCAGCCCGCCGGTACAGATGTCACATTAAGAGAAACAGAAGAAAGTTCTCTTTTATTCACACTGCCGTTGTTCTTTTGAACAAAGTGGTATAGACTTTTATTAAATGTACTCAGCTGTGACATCAGTACTCCAGCAAGAGGGGGATGGCAAGTGCTAGTCTTGTTCTTGTATTTGCTTACAAGCTCGATATCAAGTTTACGTGCTAACAGTATTTTAACATATAACTTTTAAGTTTAGTGCGTCAGTATTAGCATAGTTCTTAATTCTGCGTGCATCGGTGCCTGTGTATCTGGGTGCATGTGTGTGCGTATGTCTGTCTTATACATTTTTACTTTCAGTTGATATATTTATACGCTCCCGTCCAAACTGGAATTGCCCCTTCGTGGGATAAATAAAGTTTTTTGACTTGAGGCAATCGAACATAAGGCACATTCTGCACAAGCATGACATAGAGGTAACTTGAGCCAGCAAAAGACAGATTCTCACGAGCCCCCGCACCCGGCGCGGGCTCATGAGAATCTATGCCTCTTGCAGATGTTGGGTGTTTTTCCTGTGATTTTTAGTAGTGGGGTCTCCACGTTGTTACATGTAAATTAGAGTTGTTCGGAAATCAAACGTTGGTCTAAATTGCGCGTGTTTCGACGAAAACGTTGGCTTAAAAGCCCGGACAAACATGCAACATGCTTTTAGGCCACTGTTTTCATCGAAACACGCGTAGTTTTGACTTGCTTATGAATTCAGATCAACTTCTATTGACGCTTGTCATTTTCATTATTCAAGGCAAGCATTTACTGATCACACGCGATGTACAAGTGAAACCTAATTGACAAGAAAACACAATAATTATACACGATTTGACTGTCAAGACTTTCTGCGTAGAAAATATTTCGTAGTAATACTGTACCTTTTTGTACTTGTTTTTGTTTTGTTTTAATCGTGGTTTGTACGGACAGGGGACAGGACTGATGTATCACCAACCTCAGTATAAACTGAGGACGGACAGAGGTAAGCCAATTAAATGACGTTCTACTGAGTTGAGGATTTTCCCCGGCGGGAGCTGGTACATCCACTGAGACTATCTTTTCCAAATGGGTTAGACTTGGACAAAAATAATAGCACTGAAAATAGAAGTTTCGGCCCAATGCGCAAAAGGCCATCCGGCCGGCCATGGCCGCCGTTGGCTCGCGCACGGCCTTTTGCGAATCGGGGGGTGCTTCTAGGTCATGTTATTATCATTAGTATAGTCAGATACGTGCACAATCAGACATTAACATAAACAAGATGAGGATTTCATCCCAAAGTCCACCGTATTGTATTGAGCTCACATGCGAACACTTTTAGAAACATTCATAGTAAACAGTTGTTCCTGTTTGTAAGCTTCAACCTGATTCATCTCTCTCTACTTTTACTCAACCCCCCACCCACCCCCCCTCCCCCCACCCCCCTCCCGCCCCTCCCCGGAAGACTGGAAGACGGTCTATCGACGGGGAGGCCTTTTGTGTCATGTTGAAGGTCCAAAACAAAAAGTTGGATCCCCCCCCCCCCCCAATCGATTTAACTGATCCGCGCCTGAAGCTGACCAACAAACTTATCCAATGTCTTTCTCCAATCATATAATCAAAAGTACGGACTCTAATGTGGGTCAACCGACTTTCTATAAACGGTCATTTAACTCTTAGATGAGACATTCAATTTCAGTATGCTCCTAGATATCCATTGAATGAAGCATTTCCTTTATTTCCAAGTTTGTACGTTATCAAACTTCGGAGATTTTCGTGTTTACATACATACGCACGCACACACACACACACACACACACACACACACACACACACACACACACACACACACACACACAACACACACACACACACACACACACACACACACACACACACACACACACACACACACACACACACACCCACACACACACACCACACACACACACACACACACACACACACACACACACACACACACACACACACACACACACACACGTACGCACGCACATACGGCGTTTCGTGCCAAAAGTACGTTCAACAGCAAGGTTAGAATAACTAGACGTGACGCCATTTTTAGCTTGTTACGTCTTTGCCAGGATGTGAGTACCGCCCGCCTATTATGTCATTTGCATGCTACTGAACGGGCTCCGAACAGCCCCATCTCAAAGTCTACCGTATTTTCAATACGGTGGACACAAACAAGCAGTGAAAGAAAGAAACAGCCTTAGAAAAAGGACAAGAAAAATACAATTTATTATAGACAGATGATTTGTCAACGCAAGAAGTGCCCAAAACAATGGACATAAATCAACTAGCCGATAAACGTCATTTTCGACGAGCTGAGACAAAATAAGTATATTCATTATGGTAAGTGTGCCTACTTCTCCAAGAATATAATTTGTCCTGAAAAGTTTATTTTGTTTTTCCCAATGTATATGTATATTTTTTACTGCAATTTCCTGAAATTTGTTACTGGCATTGATTCTGTAAACGTATCTTTTTACTGCAATTTCCTGAAATTAGTTATTGGCATTGATTTTGTGACTTGAATATCCAACAACCCTCTATTTCTGAGGAACACTGATATAATTGGGACAATCGAGAGGCATTGATCCTCATGAGCCCTCGCAGTTTGCCCGGGCACGTGTAGATCTATGCCTCTTCAGATAGGTTGCGTTCAGTGAAGGAACGTTCGAAGTCGATGAGCGGCTAGGCCCATCTGCATTTTCCACAGATCAATGACATACATTTAACCCCTTCCCTGCCACTGTGGGAACATTTTTGTTTCTGAAGTCTTAATCATTCAACGATCAAAAACCAAAACCGTCCAATAAACATGGATACAAATTGGTCTCAGCAAGAGACATAGATCCTGGTGAGCCCCCGCAACGCGGGGGCTCATCAGGATCTATGTCTCTTGCAGTTCTATCGTTTTCACTTTTTCGCTTCGTTATTGATCACGGGTGTATAAATCACCACTTATTTATGTTTATCGTATTGGCCACTTCCTGCGTTCGCAAATCCTGTTGCCTTGCGGGTGCTTTTTCTTTTCCACATGGTCACTGAAAGTAGGTGACATCAGATTATTAATGACAATCGGTGTTCAACACGTTGGCCTACCTTGAATGTTGTATTTTTTTCACGTGGCGTACTTTCTGTGTAAGTCATTACTGGACAATGAAGCTAAGTGCAGTCAATCAATCAACAAACCAATCAGCCAGTCAGCGAACCAACCTACCAACTAACCAGGCAAGGAAATAGGCAAGCAAGGAGAACAAGCAATGAACCAACATCCAAGCATGCACGCAATCGAGCAGGCAACCAGCTTACCGGGTAACCAAGCAAGCAAGCAACTTAACAACCACCCAGTCTAGCATCTAGCAATCTAGGTGAAACAAGTAAACAATCAAACAGTCATGCAATCAGTTCAAGCAATCAAGCAGTCAGTACGAGCCTTGCAAAGAAATGTCCATACTGGGCAAAAAAAGATAAGGCGCCTAGCTATTTAACCACTGCCTTCCAGTTGACACTGATGGCTCTGCAGTGAATTTGTCACATGGACGCTAAAGTAGGAAGAGGTTGACCTCCTCACTGCCGGGACAAAGCAAACGTCACCCAAGTGCAACGCCGGGGTTCATGATGACCTATGCCCCTTGCTAACAATACTTCCCTTGGTCCGTTTTGTGCTCACAGACAAAGAAACTGAGACCCAATATCTTTTCTAAGTCAGTCTGCGACTGGGGCTCGTCGGCGTAAAATGTGCTTCAGACATCATTAAAAAAAAAAAAAACAAAAAAAAAACAATTTGCATCCAACGCCAGTGAAGGGGTTAAATACACAGGAGTTTATGTGTGTGACATGTGTGTTGATTATGTGAATTTAGACATTACAGATGGTAGTCAAAAGGTCTAAATTCTTGAAACAGTACGAGTAGGTGTACATTACACATAACGACCTCCCCCCCCTCGCCCCCCCACCCCATCCCCCCCCCCCCCCCCCCCCCCCCCCCCACCTCCCACCCCTCCTTCAAATGATGACAATAACTTGAAGTGCCACTGATACGCCGTATACCGTGTATGAAACAACTTGAGGCCGGCTGCTGCTGAATTTTTCGTTCCCAGCGACATACACATTCTACGAATCAGCCGTGATAGCTCAAGGTTATGGCCTGGGTAGCTTGGCGACTTTCAATGCGCCAGCTTACACATGCGAAACCCTTGAGATTGCCGCATGGGCGAGACATCTGCTGTAACAACTTGTAAGCCTACACAGTGATGACGGCTGCTTCTGAAATGTGACCTTTGGGAGCAAAAGGTCTTCGGACCGACGTCGTGACGAGGGCCATTTGCTCACTGGGTGGGGATTAAAACATACAGGTAAATGAGAAGCAGCTGGAGCCGCCCGGTGAAATGCGTATAATCTATAGGGGCCGGTGAGAGAGTTCTCCTGCGCCAGCCACTAAGCAAGGTGCAAGGCTATAGCGGAGCACTTTGCTTAGTGGCTGGCGCAGGACAAAGCTCACTCAAACAACTAGCCTTAGGTTCAGAGTGTTTTGGCGAGAAAGTGTGGAAAGACAGGTGGATACTAAACTCGAAGTAAAAGCTGAAGTGGACGGCTGCGGTGGACTTTCTGTCCATACTGATTTACAGCGAAGTGGACGGCTGCGGTGGACTTTCTGTACATACTGATTTACAGCGAAGTGGACGGCTGCGGCGGACTTTCTGTACATTCTGATTTACAGCGAAGTGGACGGCTGCGGCGGACTTTCTGTACATTCTGATTTACAGTGAAGTGGACGGCTGCGGCGGACTTTCTGTCCATACTGATTTACAGCGAAGTGGACGGCTGCGGTGGACTTTCTGTACATTCTGATTTACAGCGAAGTGGACGGCTGCGGCGGACTTTCTGTACATTCTGATTTACAGCGAAGTGGACGGCTGCGGCGGACTTTCTGTACATTCTGATTTACAGCGAAGTGGACGGCTGCGGCGGACTTTCTGTACATTCTGATTTACAGCGAAGTGGACGGCTGCGGTGGACTTTCTGTACATTCTGATTTACAGCGAAGTGGACGGCTGCGGTGGACTTTCTGTACATTCTGATTTACAGCGAAGTGGACGGCTGCGGTGGACTTTCTGTACATTCTGATTTACAGCGAAGTGGACGGCTGCGGCGGACTTTCTGTACATTCTGATTTACAGCGAAGTGGACGGCTGCGGTGGACTTTCTGTACATTCTGATTTACAGTGAAGTGGACGGCTGCGGTGGACTTACCGTACATTCTGATTTACAGCGTGGCGATGAGAGATTTAACTCATTCAGCCCGACGCACGTATTTCCCAAATTTTGGAGGCGTCATCTAATGACTATACACCAGTTGCAGGAGATAGATCGACCATGATAATTCAAGGGCAGTGCCAGATTAGCTTGGCGCCGACCAAGCTAATCTGGCACTACCCTTGAATTATCATGGTCGACCCATCTCCTGCTGTAGTGCGCGTCAGACTGACTGAATGGGTTATAGGTGAGATTAGCGAAGAATTCCGCAGGAGCATGCTGTCACTTTGGTGTCGAAACGAAAGAGTTTGAATGCACAAAAGTACGTACATTTGGCTTCGTTTATAAGGTTGGGTGTAACAAAAGTCGGATATAATGAGGTTTTTTTTTTCTTTTAGGGAGGCTCCATTCACACTGTGTCTGCATAAATCACTTCGAAACCTTTGTTTTATCCGCACTGTTCATAACTGAGTATACTATAAGTTATTGGTAGCAGGGGTTTGCTACACGGACCCTTGTAGACCTGAGGGAGGTCAAAATAGTTTGTTAGTTATTTGGGTTTAACGCCGAGCAGGCGACTGAGGCCATCTCACGGCGGGGATGTCAAAGTAACCGTTGTAGCCCGAAGGGCGAAGGTCTGACGGGTACAATGGTTACTTTGACATCCCGAAGGCCTACAAGGGTCCGTGCAGCAAGCCCCTGCTACCAATAACGTATTTGTTTTCATTCCTCAGCTAATTTCGTAAAATTAGACAAGCTGATCAAACTTCCAACGGTTGTGGCATCTCCTATAGCTGACCTAAATACACGTTCTGGTCGAGCCCCTGCAGTTGCAAAGGGTCACGATCATGCGCAAAACACCGGGCCTCACTTGCTGGCAGCTGGTCAATTTTAGTTTCAATTTTGGAAAGCTCTTTCCGAGCCGCACAGTGTACATTTTTGTCAGAGTAATGCGATTTAACAGTGAGTACATGTTTTTTTCCGATTGTCGACCACTAAAAAAAAAAAAAAAAAAAGTTCAGAATTTAATAGTCGTCACTGAAGCGACGATATTGTGGCAGTGACCTGAGAAGGCTTGCACTATGTATTAGTCTCGCGCGTTTCAATGGAAAATAAACCCATTCAGCCCTGACAATGGTTCCTTTGTCCTCCCTCAGGCCTACAAGGTCCGTGCAACAAGCCCCTGCTACCAATAACGTATTTGTTTTCATTCCTCCACAATTTTCGTAACAGAAATCAAGAAGAAATCTTCCGACCTGGATCACGCCAGACATGACTGACGTCAAAGGAATATACACGTATACATAATATACTTATGACGTATTTTAAAATATTTCATGACGTTGCCATCTCCAGTAGTGTGCTTCTTGTTTCGAACAACACTAAGTAACTTTTTACTTTATAACGTTTTGGTGACCTTTTATAGAACAAAACTCGCATCCAAGATGCCTCACAAAGGGGGGCTACAAGAAGTCCGCCATTTTTCGCTACAATATAAGTTACTGGTCGGAGGGGTTCGCTACACGGACCTTTGTAGGCCTGAGGGAGGTCAAAAGAATCATTGTACCCCGAAGGCCTGAGGGGTACAATGATTCCTTTGACCTCCCGAAGGCCTACAAGGGTCCGTGCACCGAACCCCTCCGATCAAGAACGTATTTGTTTTCATTCCTCCACTATTTTAGTAAAAGAAATCAAGAAGACATCTTGCGATCTGGATCACGCCGGACATGGCTGACGTCAAAGGAATATACATTTATACATAATAGACTTATGACGTAATTTAAAATATGTCATGACGTCAGTCTCCATTACTGAGTGTGCTTGTTGTTTCGAACAACACTAAGTAACTTTGTACTTGTGATGAAGCTCTATGCTCGTGCATAGTGCTCATACATTATGATTAGTACGGTACGGTTTTTGTTAACGAGTAGGATTAGTACGGTACGGGTTTTGTTAACGGTTTGTTTGTGGTGGCATTAGACGCACGTGGAAATCTGTAAGACATGGTTAGCACGGGATTTTTAGTGAGTTCTGTTTAGTGAGTTCTAGGCGGAAGCTGTGACTGTCAGAGGTCTAGATCGGGAGTGCGGGCTGTTTTGTGGTATGGAACGGTTGTGTTTGAGTTACCTAGCCCGCATTCCAAGACTCTGAAGCCTATATTTCAGGTATGTTTCTATAAACGTAGTATTGATAGTTGTTTAGTTAAAGACAGTATGCGTGGTAAGATTAATGTGGTTGTATAGCGGTGTTCCGGTTTGGTTTAGTATAGTATGTTTAGAATTCGGTGAAGTAACCGGTGTTTTTGTATACAGTTGTTTACCGAGTTAGATGACTAAAGGGATATGAAGTGTGTATGTCTAAGCCGCTATGAAGATAGTACGTGGTTGGCTAAGCATAGTCTTTTCCAGTGTATAGAGTAATGTATAGCAAGAGTGTTAGGCTATAGTCTGTTTCAAGATAGTGACAGATATGGGGGTGATACGAAAATAGAGTATGAAGCACGTGTGTGTGTGTGTGAATGAACGTGTGAGTTATTTGTATCAGCCAGGTTACGTGACGTTTCTCATTGATCCAATATGTTGTGTGTTTAGCAAGTGTTACGTTGGGACTTTTGTCTATTCAGAGTTCTTGTAACAAGAGTGGAAAGACGGACGCCGAGACGTCGAGTCGCAGGTGGGACCTACGTGAGGTCATTCCTCCAGCTCTTCTGAGAGTGAGTCTGACTGGGGACCAAGACACCCAAGTCCAAGCGAGAACTGAGTACCGTACGAGAACAAGGACGTCCGTGCCCAAAGAGAGACAGGACGGCAACAAGCGTACGACGAAGGACTTTCACGCCTAGACGTGAGAAGGACCAACGTAACCAGGCAACAACATCAAACAGGTTGGAGGCAATGTGAGACTAAGACCTAACCTGGCAAAGATATTGTGATACGTGTGTGGTGTGATAATAGAACAGTGTATATAGTTGATAGTCATTTAAGTCGTTCTTTTTCATTTATAGTGTATAAAGGTTACTTTAGAAAGGGAGCCCGTGTGTTGTGTTTTACCGCATGAATGCGCCCGTCTGAGTCAGTGGCGGTGTATGCGTCTGTTGCGTGAGAGTCTGTGCGTACGACTGTGGGCAAGTCTGCGTGCGTTACAGTACTTTAGAACGTTTTACGATCTTTTATAGAACAAAACTGGCATCCAAGATGCGTCATCGAGAGGGCTACAAAACGTTCGGCATTTTTAGCTACAGGGGTTTTTTATATCACGGTCACATGGTATGGTTTGCGCTAAAGTGACTGGTCGCGTGACGTAGGGAGGAAAACAATATAAGTTATTGGTCGGAGGGGTATGCTACACGGACCATTGTAGGCCTGAGAGAGGTCAAAGGAAACATTGTACCCCGAAGGCCGAATGCCTGAGGGGTACAATGGTTCCTTTGACCTCCCTAAGGCCTACAAGGGTCCGTGCAGCGAACCCCTCCGACCAATAACGTATTTGTTTTCATTCCTCCACTATTTTTGTTAAAAGAAATCAAGAAGACATCTTGCGACCTGGATCACGCCAGACATAGCTGACGTCAAAGGAATATACCTTTATACATAATAGACTTATGACGTAATTTAAAATGTCATGACGTTGCCGTCTCCAGTACTGAGTGTGCTTGTTGTTTTGAACAGCACTAAGTAGCTTTGTACTTTAGAACGTTTGGCGATCTTTTATAGAACAAAACTGGCACCCAAGATGCGTCACTGATCCAGAGGGCTACAAAACGTCCGCCATTTTTCGCTACAGTGGTTTTTATATCACGGTCACATGGTCACGTTTGCGCTAAAGTGACTGGTCGTGTGACGCAGGGAGGAAAACAATGGATTTTTGCGCTAAATTGACTGGTCGTGTGACGCAGGGATGAAAACATTGGATTTTGTAGCTCGGTCATGTGTTACAGTTTGCGCTAAAAGGACTGGTCGTGTGACGTAGGGATGAAAACAAGAGTTTTTGTCGCCAGGTCACATGGTACGGTTTCCGCTAAAGGGATTGGTAGTGTAAAGTAGGGATGAAAACAAATGTACTTATCTTTCTTAATTTAAATGCCTATTGAATGCCTATTGTTCACGAGTTCCACAGAAAATTTCAAGAAAGAAGAAACTCTTAGAAAAGAAAATGACGACGTAATTCATTGTGCTGTAATTGTCCTTTCTAATCGTTTTTCTTCCTTTGTTGTATTTATTTATTTATTTGTTTATTTATTTATTTATTTATTATTTTAAATATTTTTTTCCCATTTTACACGCCGATTGGCAGTTACTTTCTGGTCTGTACCAGCTACGAGTTCCGTCCGCAGATTATTATAGACGCCGGTTTCAGCCGAATAGAAAACGCAAGTTAGTGATAGGAACTACCCAATGCGCAAAATGCCCTCGGGCCGACGTCGGCTGCCGTTGGCCCGAAATGCTTTTTTGCACATTGAGTACTGATGTACCAAACTGACTAACATGTTTGTTTTGCTGGCCCTGCCAGTCAAGCGGCGAAGAGAGCTGATAGGTACGGTATGCAGTTTGCAGACACCAGATAGCATCGACACCAGAATGCATACTGCGAAAACCACTAGTATGCAAGATAGAGCGCCCCTACATTGCCAAAACCGGCGGGCGTTACAACTGGCACGTTCTAGCCCGGCACTTAGATGGAGCTTCTAAAATTCACTCATCTAATGCTACAGTTCTGCAGCATTAGATGGGTAGACCTTGAAAGCTCAAGAGTAGTGCCGGATTGACTCTCTGACAGAGACGTTCTGCAATCTGGAAATGACTCTACTGAAACAACATAGTCTAGTCATCAGCCTGTAAAATGCGAGGCGGACCGCGACTAATACATGTACATGTATACTCGAGACAGCAAAAGATCTTCGGACGGACTGACGATGGCTCGGCTAGGCAAGGGCCAGCCTGGAACTACATCGGCCCGAGGAAATTCTGCTCTCAGCTACAATGTACCTTGTCATCACCCTACTGGGGGTTACTCAGAAACGGATACCGGCCAGTTTAGTGTACTGGCTTTTATAACCACTCATCCAGTGGAGCAAAGATGTCAGCTCAACGCTTCTGGCCCGACGTTGACCTCTGTTGGCCCGCATAGCCGTGCGCGGGCCAACGGTGGGCGATGTTGGCCCGAAGACCTTTTGCTTCCGGTCGTTATCCGGGTTTGACTGTCCTCTAAGTCCAGACTCTATCTGCAAGAAAGAAAGAGTCTCACGGGCTTGTGCTTCCACAGGGGCTCTTGACAACTTTGGCGGCCCCATGCTAATGGACACCATGGCTGAGACACTGTGCTGTACGGCTAAAACATCGCAGGTTACTGATGGTCACTTTCTAAGCAGCCCAATGCTGAAATCCGTGTCCGCTGCCACTAGGATCCAATGCTAACATTTAACCCGTTCAGTGCCAGCTTACGCAGACTATGTTTATGCAGTCTTCTTTAATTCAAGACAAAGAAACCTAGATGTCCCAGGAACAGGGATTCAAAGTGGTGTCAGTGAGAGGCATAATATATATCCTCATGAGCGCCCGCAACTGCGATGGACTCATAAGAATCCGTACCTCTTGCAGTTGGTTGGTGCACTAGACGGCTTAAGCCCAGCTGTCTATTTGAAACATGAAATTACTTTCTTTCTCATCAGTCTAGGCGTTCGCATTGCTTATATGTACAGTGTCATTGATTTCTAGGGGTAAGAAAGCATGTAATTTAAAAGGCAATGAATCACAAAACACAATTAATAAAAGCAAATTTTGATTATTGGAATATTTTCAAGTAATTGTGGGTCTAATACTAAATAAAATTGTCTGCAATGTGACAATTCTTTACGTTCCGTGTTCTTGCGTTTAGTCCTCACCACAAAAAAGTAACGAGGGCAACGTCCTTGAAAATTGTTGCGAATCGGTTCTCTCACAAATCTGTCGCGAAAAGCCAGCGGAAAACTTAGTGGGAGAACGGAAAAGGGCACTTATTGAAGGCTAAAAATGCCGTCCTGCGCCTTGACACGCTCCATCTTGAGCTTAGTGTCATCGTTGATCAATGTCCACTGATTCTGGGTCTTCAAAGGTCACGGACCTTTGTTGACCCAAGAGTGTCAGCTAAAATGTGCTTTTAGTAAGGAAAAATCATCAGTTCTACTGAAAGTGCAAGGCTCACAGGCCCCGCAATGACGGAATGCAAAGTTTCGATACGTATGCTTGCCGATATGGATTGTGAAAAGAAGGGCAAAAAGACTTAGTTGAGGCAAGACATGATTGATAACCCGTTGTATCGGCGAATCTTAGTAATCAACGCCTGCCACCTTGGAACAGATCGCTTGAAGTTTAAGTGATCCACCGCCATTGTGGTATCACAATAGCGGCTGAGCCCCACGATAGCATAATATGGTTGAATGCAATCTGTTTACCCAGTGCGCAAAAGGCCATCGGTACTGACTGACATTATTCTATCCACTTTGCTTCGTGTAGTGCATATGTACGGCCGCAACGCTTCTCTGCGGTCAGTATCACGATTTTTGGTGCGAGAAGCCCGGGTGACCATGGCGACACGGTCTCCGTGACAATGCTTTCAGACATCAAGTCAAACCTTGTTAGCGTCCTGAGTAGGTCATGGCCCATGTTGTGTGGATGCAGATTTTATCCGATCACTTCCACCCAGAGCAACAGCGGACATCTTCAGATCAGCGTCCGCATCTGAGGGACCGCTGGGCCCCGTCATATCAGCAAAAGGCATACATTCTCATGAGGCCCTGCGTCTGCAGGGCCTCATGATAATCTATGCCTTTTGGAAGAGTGGCTAGGTTAGGGACTATCAGTATGTGGCTAAAAACATTTACTCTCAGTTCAGCCCATTGACTGAGACCAATCTCAGAATCAGCAAGAGACATAATTTGTCATTAGGCCCTGCGGCTACAGGGCCTCATGCGAATCTATGTCTCTTGCAGAGTGACCCTGGGATGGCTCATGGACTGTGTGTGGATAAAAACATTTTAGCTCGAGGGGTCGCTCAACGCGCGATCGACTGACACCGTTGCAGACCTCTACTAGATGCTCTACATTGTCTGATGCCTTTCCATACACAGTGCTCAAAAGGTCCTCGGGCCGCCGTAGGTCGCAACGGCGGCCCACGGTGGTCCGATGGACTTTTGCTGGCAGAGTAGTGACGCAATTCTGCTTTGTTTGTGTATCACTTGAATTTGGAAGTTTTTGTCACACGCTCCGACGGACGAATCGTGTGCCCAAAATACCTACAGTATCCTGGAACATCTGCAATGGAAAGAGAGCTTGATAGGTCTCTTGTAAGCTGAATGGGTCTCTTGAGAATCTATGTGTCGTGCTACACCTGTGTCCCATCCGGAGTCCTCAGGCGCTGGCACAGGCGTGATCGAACTGTAATGGTGGTACGCGTAACCCCTATTTCCTGAGACTTAACTTGAAGAGCAACGTGTTTGTTGTATAATTACAAAGTTTATAATTCGTGTGCAAGTTATTAAGTTTAGCTGCTATTTAATCTGAAAGTTAACTATTTATCAAACTTCAGACCTCGATTGAGAATGCGAGAGTTAATATCTTTATCATTCTCCGCACAAAATGCACTCTCCACAATCATGATTAAGTCTCTGGTGCCCAAACACGTTATACCCTCACCTGCCCGGCTGCCTCATAAACATCACAGTCATAAGTCACACAGGCGGATATTCCCATTTTGATATATTGACAGTAATGGCAATATACCGCACCCTTCACAATCTCTCTTTTGAGACTGAGACCACCAAATCTGGAATTTTGCTATAGGCGGCAAGCTATTCTGTCACCACACTTGAATTGTCATGATCAATCGACATGGTTGTATTGTGTCAGGTCAAAATGGTTGAAAAAGGGGGACTGAATTTGCTCCTGTAGGCTGAGCTCGTGAATCAGTTCAGATCATCCACGCCGCAAGAGCTTTGTATCCCTTATCGAGAACGAAGGGCCCATCAGTTGAAAAAGGTTGACTTCTGCTGCAGTTTCGGAGAAAAACCTGGACATGCTCTGGGTAGTTAATTGAGTTTTACTCTTATCTTAAGAGCAGCCCAAATCACTCAGCTACTATAAAACTTGCACCGTGTGGCTTTAAATCCGTCAATCTTGACTGCTTGTTGCGCTGCAACAAGGTATCAATCGACCATGAAAATTCAAGGGTGGTGACAGAATAGCTTGGCGCCTACAGGCGCCAAGCTATTCCAGTACCACCCTTGAATTATCATGACTGATCTGTATCCAGCAAGCAAACCCCCCAAAAAAAACAAACAAACAAACAAACAAAACAACAACAACAAAAAACAGAATAAAAAGAAACAAGGCAAGGGAAAGGGAACGAAACAAAGAAACAAGCATACAAAAAGGCAAGAATGCAAGAACTACAGAAAGAAAGACAGAAAGAAACAAAGAAACAAATACATTATCAATCCAGAAAGAAAAACTGAAACAAACAAATAAACATTAACAACGAAGCAACCAACCAAGAAAACAGCCAAACAAGCAGCCAGACTAACCAACCATCCAACCAATCAACCATCCAAATAATTATCCAAACAACCAAGAAGCCAACCAGACAACCAACCAACCAACCAACCAACCTATACAAAAAAAAAAATCAAACCAAATCAAACCAAGACACCAACCAACAAACAAACAACAACGACAATAATAACAAAACAACAACACACAACAACAACAAAAAACAAACATGTCGCGCCCAAAACAAAAGTGTAGATGTAAACATCGCAATTTGTCAAAGCAGCTGATAAATGACCTTATGAGAACTTATGAGGACAAAAGCTTGTTATTCTACAAACACACCCAAAAAGCTGCTATTTGTGGTCTATTTGCCACGAGGCGTTCTATAATAAACTCCGCAGGAAACCAAACGGAGTGACACTCCCACGTCAAAAGTAAGGTAATTGAGTCACTGAGCATTGTATAAGACTCCGCGCAGTTTAAGTGCAGGCCAAGGACACCTACTAAGCAGTTAGTAGGTGTCCTTGGTGCAGGCTAAATGGACAGCTCTCACGTAAACACATAGTTCAACTCATTCAGCCCCCACACACTACAGCAAGACACGGATCGAGCATGATAGTTCAAGGGTGGTGCCAGAATAGCTTGGCGCCCATAGGCGCCAAGCTATTCTGGCACCACCCTTGAACTATCATGCTTCATCTGTCTCTAGAATTGTTATACAGTCCTTCAAAGGGCAATTTGAAAATTTGGGGATTTCGGTCCTGGCGTAGAATGTGCTGAAACAACAATGACAGTGAGTATTGGTGAATAGATAAATTACGCATGCGCATTTGTACAGACCTCTGTCAATGCTACTTCCTGCAGATGTCATTTGCTACATACACTTTGATTTCAAGTCGCGGGCAAATGTTTGATTATTACAAATCAAGGTTTATGGGTGATTAGCTTGGTTGGGGATTAACCCTTGGCTGCCGAGAAAAGGTGAACATAATCCAACTGCAAGAGACAAAGATTGTCATGAGCCCCCGCGACTAAAGGGGCTCATGAGGATCTATGCCTCTTGCTGAGACCAATTTGTATTGATGTTTCTTGGACGGTTCTGTCTTTTGCTCGTTGAACTGATGAACACAAATTAATTTTCTGAAACAAAAATGTATTTACAGTGGCAGGGAAGGGGTTAAGCTAAACGGGCACTGCTGCAATTGAGCTGCAACGGTCAATAATTGACTCGACGCAGCTGGCGACAGCAATAAATGAGATACGAAACGAACTCAAAGCTGCCGTATTTGACAAAAGCCAGCATACACCATTTTTGAGGGGGAAAAAAAAAGAGATTTTTATTACCACCGAAAATGGGGATAATGGTTTTTGCCAAATTCACGGCAGAAAGCATTTGTCTTAGCCGCGATTAAGGTTTGTCTTTCCTGCCCACTGATGTATGCTTTCGTGTTTTTGTGTAATTACAGTACAAAAATCAAAAACACATACTCTCTGTACGGAATCTTTCCTCTGCAAGAAGCATAGAACTACATGGGAACAAGCATTTGTAAGGGCTATTAAAATCTATGCCTCTTGCTGACGGCTAAACCGCAGTTTGAGGATGTTTATGGAGTTTAACATATAAATGTAGGTGAACAGCTTGTCTCATCTGCAAGAGGCATAGATTCTCATGAGCCCCTGCTGTCGCAGGGGCTCATGAGAATCTATGCCTCTTGCTAACACAACAGGGCTTCAGGTGATTCTCGGATTAGGGTGTTTTTAAGCCGGGTTAAACGTTCAACCGTGTAGGCACAGTTTTTCGCCTGACATTTGCTTTTTGCCCCGCGCACGGAAGTCAGAGTAAACACACATAGGCGGGAAGCTTCAAAACAATCGAGCGTCGGGAAAATGTCTGTAATGAGAGAATGTTATTGAGTGCTAACGAATTCTCTCTCTCTCTCTCTCTCTCTCTCTCTCTCTCTCTCTCTCTCTCTCTCTCTCTCTCTCTCTCTCTCTCTCTCTCTCTCTCTCTCTCTCTCTCTCTCTCTCTCTTTAACGGCAAGTTTGAAAACTGGTTCTGTTACCAATAACTTTTACCGTTGGAAAATAAAGGTTCATTGTCATTGTCATCGTCTGTCTGTCTGTCTGTCTGTCTCTCTCTGTCTGTCTCTCTCTCTCTCTCTCTCTGTCTCTCTCTCTGTCTCTCTCTCTCTCTCTATGTCTCTCTCTGTGTCTCTCTCTGTGTGTGTATCTCCCTCTCTCTCTCTCTCTCTCTCTCTCTCTCTCTCTCTCTCTCTCTCTCTCTCTCTCTCTCTCTCCCTCCCTCCCTCCCTCTCTCTCTCTCTCTCTCTCTCTCTCTCTCTCTCTCTCTCTCTCTCTCTCTCTCTCTCTCTCTCTCTCTCTCTCTGTGTACAGAAATCCAGCTGCTACTGCTGACTGGTATGACGCGACTTTGTACAAGTGATGGATAATGTTGACGACACCGGTAAAAATGTTCTCATTCTGGGAGACTAACATCGATATGCTGAAACCCAAGCCTACATGGCAATCAGCGATCACTCTTTTCGGGCTAAAGCAGATGATTAAATCTCCAACGCGAGTATCACGCTCTGCTGCCACCATCATCGACCACATTTACACTCAGCAGTAGCGGAAACTAATGTTTCTTCATTAGCCGGCAGTGACCACTTTCCCATCGCCTGTACATGGTCGTGTAATCTGCCCGCAAAACAAAGTCGGGACCAGCACTCGTATATAACGTACAGATCGTTTAAAAAGCTTAATACGAATGCTTTCTTACATGATCTAAGCTATGCAAGATTTGATCAAGTGTATGACTGCACTGACCCTGAAAATGCAGTGCGCTCACTATATGGCTTGATCTGTTCCTCGAGGTGCTGAATAAACACGCGCCGCTAAGAAGGAAGCGAGTCCGACGCCGCGAGCCTCCCTCCTGGATAACGGAGAAAATCAAACAAACTATGGAGGCACGCAACACCGCTAAACGAGAAAAGAACTTCCCTAAGTTTAAACGTTTGCGTAACAAAGTTAAGTACTTAGTTCAAGAAGCTCAAAAGTCATTTGTTGAAAAGACAATTGAGAACGAAAAATCTCCCGCTTCTGTTTGGACTGCTTTGAATACTCTAACAAGCAACACGCGCAGGCAGACTCATATCATTCCACACGAATTCTCTGCGGAAAGCATAAACAATTGCTTTCTCTCAGCTCCGGAACAGCTACTTACTTCCAACAGCCCTGATCCGTCAGCGTATGTAATATCGGATCAACTGTCCATGTTTTGCCAGGAACGATTATCGTCCGATGATACGTTTGGTATCCCCTTTATCGCTGTTCACGAAGTCGGGCGTTATATAACGTGCCTTAAGAAGAAGACTTCTGCTGGTGTGGACAGTATAAATGGTTATATACTCCACATATCACTGCCTTATATTGTTGAACCCCTCACTTACATTTTTAACTTATGCATACAGTATAATACTTTTCCTGTGGCGTTTCAAAAAGCAAAAGTTGTTCCTATACCCAAGACCAAAGATACTACTGATGTAAATAACCTTGTCCCATTTCTCTTCTGTCTGTTTTATCAAAGCCACTTGAGAAGCATATTCAAAAGCATCTCCTCCAGTACCTCGAAGAACGGTCCTTGTTAAATAAGTTCCAGTCCGGGTTTAGACCCAAACACTCGTGCCACTCAGCATTAGTACGTATGGTTGATTCATGGCTAGATAACATCAACAATAACAAAATGACTGGCACTGTATTCTTGGACCTGAAAAAAGCGTTTGATCTGATAAATCATGGAATCTTGCTGAAAAAACTTAATGTTTATTTCAACAACAACAGCCGTCAGCCCTTTCATTCTTTAACTCTTATCTTTCTGCGAGAACACAAGCTGTCTACGTAAATGGTAACTATTCCACAGAGGGTAAGGTAGAGCTTGGTGTTCCTCAGGGTTCGGTTCTGGGTCCATTGTTATTCTGTATCTTTGTCACATGTGCTAGTGCTGAGTGTGGCATGTTTGCTGACGATTCGACGCTACATGCATCGGGTAAAACTGTAGCTGACATAACCAGCAGCCTCCAGCAAAGTCTACAAGAAGTCTCTGAATGGTGCAGTAGAAATAGAATGATAGTCAATCCAGATAAAACAAAAAGCATGCTAATCACAACACGTCAGAAACATCAGCTGCAACCCGCGCCTCTAAACCTCTCATTTGAAGTTCTCCCCATAGAACAAGTACAGCAGCACCGTTTACTAGGGGTAATTGTAGATAACCAATTAGTTGGCAGCCTCATCTCATACATATCGGAAAGACAATTTCAAAGAAATTATTTTTACTGTCTAAACTGAAAGAGGTCATTAATCTGAACACGCGTAAAACTATTTTTCAATGGATACATAAAGCCCCACATTGATTATGCCTCAACAGTTTGGGATGGCTGCAGCGAGGTCCAGTTCAAGAAAATAAATTCGCTATACAGGAGAGCAGCCAAACTTATTATTCCTAGCTCATCTCTACCCACTGAGGTGAGGCTCGAAGCAGCTGGACTCCTTCCTCTTGACAAACACTTAGTATTTAACAAGTGCGTACTAGTGCACAAAGCTCTTAACGGTAAGGCCCCCGGCTACTTATCGGAACTCTTTACTCTTACTGAAAAGAGATACAGCAACTCTCGGAGCAACCTGAGCATAAAACGGCCCCGCATTGATTTGTATAAATCCAGTTTGTCATACTCAGGTGGTTTCCAGTAGAATTCTCTTCCTCTGCATCTACAACAAGTTAATTCCCTAGCTGAGTTTAAAGCAAAACTGTACAAGCACTCATCCAAGGCAACGTAAATTTAATTATCTCGTGTTGTCTAAACATAATATATTTTAATTTCTTTTTATGGAACTATTTTTTTTTTATCATACCATTTGCGCTCACGTGCCGTTTGTGGGGGTGCTTCCCGTATAGACCTGGTCAGGGGATGCAGTGCCGGTGCACAGTTTATTCAAACGATGTGCTTAGCATGTCATTCGAGTGAAAGTATACTTGTGGTGTGCCCCCAGGGTGGGAGTTTCTGGGAAGGGCTCCCGCAAACGGATATTATGACACGTGCTAAAATCTTCGTATGGGTACCTGTGTGTTTTGTTAAATCATTGTTGCTGTTTGTAGTGTTCTTGTAATTCGCATTACTTTCGATGTTGTTTGTGAGTGTAATGTAGCTTTGCCTGTTATTATATGTCAGTAGATGTAGCAAGGACAGATTGGAAGAAAGGTCTGTGCGCCTAATATCTCAATCCTTGATAAATAAAGTTTCAGTCAGTCAGTCAGTCAGCCAGTCTCTCTCTCTCTCTCTCTCTCTCTCTCTCTCTCTCTCTCTCTCTCTCTCTCTCTCTCTCTCTCTCTCTCTCTCTCTCTTTTCGCAGCTCATAGTGGCGCAAATTTCGGTAATTCGATGGATTTTACATCCAGGGTCCATGCAGACAGAATCTAACACACATCCGAACGTCTGAAACGTAGACCCAAAAACTGGTCAATACTTACTGATCGCTAAAAATATCACTTCTTTGCTGACTACTTTAATCGATTCTCGTCCGATGAGGTCGGGCTTCGAAAACAGATGGGTTCGAAATTTGACTAGATCCATCAGTTGTCCCATCTTTGAAATTATCTTTTTAGTGGACAAAAAACTTCATAAGCCCAAACAGTTTAACGTTTTTCCTCTATCTCTCACAACTTTATGTTGAAAAAAAGTATGTACAACTGAACAAAATGACCCCCAGCAACCACCCCTGGCCCTCCCCCCAAAACGAAAAAAAATAGAAGAATACATTTGATCATGACAAGAATACTCCTGTCGTTGGTTTCACATGAAAACCTGTAGCAGATGGGCAAAGGTTCAGATTATTAAGTCAAGTGTTAACCCTTTGTCTGCCACTGGTTCAAGCGTTCATTAGCTCAACGACCAACATCTGGAACTGTCCAAGGTACATGGATAAAACTGGCCTCAGCAAGAGGCAAAGATCCTCGTGAGCCCCGCAACAGCGGGGTCTCATGAGGATCTATGCCTCTTGCATTTGCATTGTGTTCACTTTTTCTCGGAAGTTAAGAGGTTAATAGTCAGCTCGGTCCGAAAGCAGAATGATTATTAAGTTAATTATAGCGTGCCGGGTCGAGTACCTGGGGCGAATGCATGGGGAGAATGCTGATACGGAAGCTAACTTGATTTCTGATTGGGCACTCATGCCCCAAACTTGACACTTCTGATGAGAAAAGAAACTGTCGGCTACTGCTACTGCCCCGTCAGTCTGCAACATACATAGATTGTCTAATCACACGAGCTTGCAAGAACCTTTTTTTTTAAATTTACAGTTACATCCTCATTTTGATGTGCTCATTAACACTTTCGAGACGTGTCGCATCCGGATTCCCGGCTTTAAGCCGCGAATCCGGATGCGGCGCGTCTCGAAAGAGTTAAGCGTTAACCGTTCAGTGCCAGCTGACTCAGACAGTGTTTCTGCAATCTTCCACGTTAATTCAACACAAAACAGACACCTAGAAGTCACAGGAACATAAATTCAAAGTGTTGTCAGCAAGAGGCATAGATCCTCATGCGCCCCCGCAACTGCGGGGGCTCATGAGGATCTATACCTTTTGCAGTTGAGCTTTGTTCACATTTTCTCAGGCTGCGAACGGCTTAGACTCGTTTTTTCTTATTGTATTGATTTTCTATGGTTTGTGTTAATTTATTTTTTTAAGCTACGGTTCGATAAATCATATGACGGTGACGCGTCTCTAGCATGTCTTAGGTTTAGTTTTCGAGAGAAACCCCGACAAAGAAAGAAACACGCTTAGAAAGACAGTTACAACGCAATGTATTAATATTTCAAAGTATACATACAAAAGTAGACATACAAATGCATACAAATAGATACACAAATTGCAACTTATCTTTTCTAATAATGATGATGATGATGATTTCAATGGCGCCTAACCGCAGAAAGAGCTCTAGGTGTCATACAAATTTCAAAATTACAATTACAAAAACTGTACACAGTATTACACACACACACACACACACACACACACACACACACACACACACACACACACACACACACACACACACACACACACACACACACACACACACACACATTCCAGGCACGCAAAACTACAACAGAATCCTCAGCAGTCAATGGTAATCGGTGGCGTAGTGGAGTTGGAAAAGGAGTGTTTTTAGCGCAGATTTGAAAACATCTTTTGAAACACTGTGGCGGACATGGAAAGGGATTTCGTTTCAGTACAGATGATGCTGAGGCGGTTTAGTTTGAATTTTTAGACCGGCAGACGACATACATTCAGTATTTTGTTTTTGTCACGACACGGATTTTTTCGCCTATTTTTGTGGGGAAGTAAGTTTAGAGGGGTGACAAGATTTAGTTAGTCACCGGGTAGCGATAGCATAGGTGGCTAGTATTTGGCCTGTACACGAGTATTTGCTGCCGTGCCAGAGTTTGCAGGTCGGCGTAACACACGTGATCGCTCAGTCTAAACACTATCGGCTGGTGCTTGTTTCACGTGAACTTTCACCGCTCGATTTACTGAGCGCTTTTTTGCAATACGTACGATAACGGAATTTCTAGAGAGTCGCTTTTCCAACTGCGAACGAGTCAGTCGTTTTTACCAATGGTCTCCGAGGGTAGTCTTTCAGGCGTGGTTCGCATTTGCTGAAGGCCACAAGCAGCTGTGTCGGTCTTGTGTATCGGCCCTGTGATACGGTTTCTGGTCGTCCCAGAGCCGGTGTCCGAGGAAAGAGAGAAGAGCTGTAACGACTTAACCCCTGGCTTGTCTTGTCCTTGTTTGTCTCCGTCCTAGCCGCAACAATTTTTTAGTGGCCATTTGCTCGGGGGGGGGGGGGGGGGGGGGGGTGTTTGCTTGTTCTATTATTATTCTTTTGGCTAGTGTATATTGGGGGGCAAGTGTAACAAGTGTAAGAATATAATGTAGAAGTGCATGCCGTCTGTTGTATGTTGTAGTTTCTAGAGTATCTAGCGGCGGATTAGTTATTGGGATTTAACGCTGAACAGGCGACTAAGGCCATTTCTCTATCTAGCGTCAGAGGGTGAATTCGGAAGTGAGTCATGTGGTGACGTGTAAATGTGTATTCTGTTGAGGTTGAATTTATTGTTGCGGGAAAGAGGTGAAGGGAATATAAAAGGCGTCAATTGAAGTTGCGGGAAGGGTGATGTGATTATCTTGTTTCTTGTGTTAGTTATTTATATGTGTATTTTTGCACCTGTGTTTTAGTGCATCAAAAATCCAGTTCCTAATCCGATGGTCCAATCCAACGGCTTAAAACTTGAACTAACCAGATAAGTCTGCCACCGTGCTATGGTACTGAGAGTGGAGGCCGACTGTCACTCCGCCTTGTGGGCTACGACGCCGGACCTGGGTGCTGTTGCGAGTGTCGTGGCACGCCTCGTGTTTAGTCAGGTCGGATCGTTCCATGTAGTTATTTCTAACCTGTTTAAGTGAAGTTTTGTATATTTATAATGTTGTGAAAAACGTTGTGAGATTTATTTCATCTCCTCGTAGTGATAATATTATGAGAGGAGCTTTGTCACAGTGACATTTTGAGATATTGTATTATTTAAAAGCAGCCTGTATTACGGAGGGCCTTATCGCGGAAGCAAGAGCGTCGAGCTGATCTGAGCTTAACGGTTATGCTTCCGGCGAGAAGGTCCAGTGACGTGAAATATGTTGAATTTATGCAACTTTCAGTCATGTTAAATTAAGGATATTTGCTCCATTCGTATACGTGATATTGTTTATTCTGAATTGTGTTAGTTAAAGGAGCCTTGTGCTGTGAATGTCTAGTTTGCGAAAGCATTAATTTAATTCGAACTTGTCGTTCGTGCTCCCGCTGGGGAGTTTCAGTAGCTTGCTAACTGTATTCATTTTTTCTCGATCTTCATTTGTGTGTTAGAAAACATATTTGGTTGATCGTATACTTGATATTGTGCTAATTAAAATACTGTATTACTTAAAGAGCCACGTGCTGTAAGGGACTCTTCGCGTAAGCGAACGCGTTGGTCTAAATGGCGTTAGCGCTTGACGCTTGTGCTTCCGTCGGGGTTCAGTGGCTTGTGCCGTAAGCTTTTCAGTCTGTTTTCGGTTGTATTTTTGTTAAGGTTATTTGCTTTATTATATATCAGTTTTCTCAACCTTTTGTGTTTTAGCTATATTTAGTTTTTAATTTTTATTCTGTATTGTGTATTATGGATATTCGGGGTGGGGAGTTTGGACGTGTGTGAGTGTGAATGTGATGTATGAATGCGTGGTTAGGATTGAGTGAGAATAGTTGTTTATTGTTAGGGTTATATGTAATAAATGTCGTCGTCATTTTTCCTCTGGTGTTTGTGTTAGGTTTGTGTTAGTGTGGGTCGGGTGTATCTCGAGTGGTAGCACTCATAGCTCGTGCCCCGGAAGCCGGCGGGGTCGTGACAGTTTTGTTTGGGTGTTTTTTTCACATGCAGTGGAGAATTGAGAATATTCTGTTGCTGTCAGGACGTTAAGCAATGTGCAACCAACCAGTCTTCGACTTCCTTCTTGTGCAGATCGTGGGCAGCGCGTATGGATGGTGGTGGTGTGTTACTCACACTAGTAAGTGTTGTCTTCCTCCGCTGATAGGCGGTAGCGAATCGAGAGAGACAGCTAGTGTAAGTTTGAGTTCCGCAGTTCGTTAGGAGAAAGTGTGAAAAAAGAGAGCAACAGAGAGGCAGTGGGAGATGACCTGCGGGCAGGAGTTTAGTCATGGAAACTAATAAACAGGGTGCGCGCTTGGGGTTAAATGCCTTTCATTATACTAGAGAAACAATGCTACACATTACGGTACTCATATAGAGTAAAGACGAAATTTGACTTCGCGAGCACTGGATGACTGATAAATGCGTTCTTTGACCGCAGTTTGAACGGATGTTAACACCGTGAACCCAAAGGCTGCAAGAGGCAAAGAACCTCATGAACCCCCGCAGATGCGGGGGCTCATGAGATTCTTTGCCTCTTGCTTGACCTATTTTATATATCTTTTCTTGAGTGGATTGGGTTAGGTATTTGGCATTGACTTTTTTAAAAAAAACGTACTGTTTGTGGATAATGAATCATACAGACAATTGCTTTCGGAACGACTTATCAGGGTTATCGGTGTTATTACTGAGAAAAGGTTACGGGTTAAAACTGTGACACGTGGTCGCCCTGTATTGGATTTTCCAAGACCGCGTCTTGGGCTCGTCGTAACCGGCGGTGTTTTTATTTTTCTCTCGATTATTCAGTTGTTCTCGATCTGTGCTTGATAAAGATATGTTGAATGTGAATCGGCGACATTCCCATTCCTCTACACCACCACCCCCCACCCCCACCCCCACCCCCGAACACACACGCACACAACCCCACTCCCTATCCGGCCCCATCCCACATCCCCCACCCCACACACCCCCAGCTGACAAACAAACTAAGGATGTTAGGACAATGACATAGCCATACAAAACATTTCGATCTGCTTGTCAAAAAATTAAACGACACAAACCCTTGAGAATTTACTAAATTGCATTTTCAAACAAAGTTGACATCAAAGTGAGAAAACCCACGAGGAACCTTATCAGGCTGCCAGCGTGCCCGTATTTTAAATTACACCGCAGATTGGTTTGACACGAACGTCATGCTCTTCTGTTCCATATTGACCTTATTTCCTTTCTCCAACGCGGGAGGGCTCCTGAAGGGGTGATAATCCCACCCAGAACACTGTCAAGACTCTTCGCCAAAGCCCTGACGACGCGTTCAGTGTTTAGAACAGATAACATCGATCACTATAAGGGCAAGGGACATAGACGCTCATGAGGGCCTGCGACTGCAGGCCCTCATGAGCGTATGTGTCCCTTGCAGATGGGAGGTTTTAATATGTGTAAATTCAGGTGAAAGATTTTCTTTAGTGGCGCTACTTCCAACACGACCGATAACTCTTCCGGCTTGTTTACCTCCCCTAAACTCTCTGCGCCATTAGACAGGATGGGCGGCAGTGAATTGAGTGTGGAAATCCAGAAGACAGGAAGCCTAACTGAGATGCCCTCGCATCTCAGCAAGACTTAGACCGACAAGCTAGACACCGCATGAAGAAATCTCTTGCTTGAGTAGATACAAATCAAACGCCTCGCTGCGAGGAGGTAATGATAATTTTGTTTTATTAATAAGGATTCAGAAAAATTACGATTACAAACTGTCTCCATTTGGGTGGGTAGGGTTGATGGATGGGGATGGGGGGAGGGGTAGGTTGTGGGGCTTTTTTTCACGGATCACGACGTTCTTGTGACGTGTCAATTATTCGAACCCATTACCCTGTGATCAGAACATAAAAAAAAAACTTTGTGATTAAACTAAGCGCATGCAGATACAAACTTTGAACGAATAGAGAGAGACTCGACATAAGTAAAGTATCTCGTTAACTGACTTATGATAGAGGTTATCCTTCAATTAAAAAATACACGAACATCAAATATTCTGTGAATTCACCGAGCCCGCTCTATTTGCCAGCGACGGACCCAGTACGACAAAGGTCATCATGGCGAAGTCTGCCGCAGTGGACCCGCGCACTCGTTAAAAATATGTTCCTCTAGCCCGCTAGGAGTTGCCTCATTTACACCCACAGTTTGAGGTATCATCCAATAGTAGAAGGACTACTGCTATGAGGACGCCTGCAGATGGTTGTTTAGTTCGGGGTTCAGTGTCCACGGCAACGGAATGATAATGGACGACCCTAGTGGGTTATGTGGGACAGGGACAGTTATTGCCTATGGAGTACGACCTGAACACTGATCCAGCGAAGCGGTCCTTTTATTATTGCGTGAACGCCCTTGTCATAAAGGGATGTGTTTCCTGTATTTCATTACTATAAAGGGGCACAACGATTTGCCTTTGGCCTGATTCTGATATAAGAATAACTTCCATTACAATCCAGACTAGAAGAGCGATTGCCACGCTTGTAAAATGTGATCAAATAACTAACAAACAAAAACAAAACAAAACAAAAAGCAACACTGACTATAAACACAAATCCCTCATGGGCACGCAATCTCCCAACCAGAATCAGCCGTTCCTCAGTGGAAGGAAGTCTTTTAGGGTCACATTACAACTAAAGAGCGGATTTACCGGCACTGAATATTGGTTTATTCGAGTGATGGGTTGGCGTAAAGAAGGAAATTGGTGGTCGCCCCGTTTGTGTTCAGTGCACTCCAGTGATGTACGCACTGGTACCTGACATTCTGACGCAAACACTCGGCTGAGAAACATCATCTGTTTGCAAGAGGCATAGATCCTCACGAGCCCCCGCATTCTGCGGGAGCTCATGAGGATCTGTACCTCTTGCTGGTACAATTCATTGGCCTTCCTCACGCGGAGGTGATCCATTATCGTCTGACCGTCAGTCTACGAAAACATCGAAGGTTTTTAGTGGAAATCTGATCCGTGGCGATCTGCTCCATGGCGAGCTTTGATGGCTAAAATTCGCCAATAGAACGGGTTATCAGTGTTGTTTGCCTCAGCTCAGACTTTTCTACCCTTCCTTTTACAAATCATTAGAGTAGGCACACGGACCAGAGGTTCTCCACTACCTCCTGATCGTTACGGAAGAAACTCTCTTGCGTACAAAGGAGATAAAGAGCAGAACGTCTTTCATTTTACATTTAAACTACATAATTTAAAATGTCAAGCATTATTGTAAGACATACTAATAACATTTATAAAGGCGATATTTTGCTATCTATTAACCAGTTACTTCCTGGAGTATGTCGTTTTAACATTGTTCACAAGGAAACCAGTTCAAAATGAAAGTGTCACAGGAGGCAAAATTGTTTGTGTGCGAATCTGTTTTTTTTTTTTTTTTTTTTTTTAATCTTACGACTATAGGCCGTCAAGTCCAAAATCACAGACTCGCACACACAGAAAGATAGGGAAGATTCATTGTTTATTCTCAGATAAACAGAGTGTCTCATACACTGACGAGCAAAGGAAATGCGACATCATTCGATTCATGGGAAGCACTGAAGTGTTTCCGATGACTCAAATGATGTCGCATTTATTTAGCTTGTCAGAAAATGTTACGTGTTAAGTCGTGGTCGTAGTATGATATCACACCAGACGCACGCACGTAAGGTTCTTTTTAAATAAACTTCATTCAGCTGCAACCCGTCACACGTGGCTTAAGGTTGTAGTAACAGTTCCAACAATACTTTATTTCAGCGATGCGATCTCCACACAATGCATTCCCAAATGCACCAACACTGATACAATGTATACAATGTCTCTTCTGCAAATGTCAACACTGACTGGCAACCCAAAGTTTCTCATGCAACGTACACCACCGTTACGCTGCGTCTCTCACAATGTACACCCTATACGGGCCACCTACCTACAATAGACTGTATGTCCCTACAACTGACAATGCATGACAATGTACACACGTGCTTCCTAGCACCAACGTTTATAGTAAAACGACTTTCCAGAATAATCTAAGGAATTCACATAACGCAACCAACCAGAACGAAACACGTAACTGAAACTCATAAATATTAATATAAAAAAGAACTTTCTAAAATAACTACAATAGTCTACAAACATTCGACTGCTAATTTCAGCCCCAAATCATAGTGTGTAATAACGTCACACAAAAGTATGGCAGAACGTTCACGACCTTTAATAATACACTGACTGGCTGCTAAATTCACGCGCACAAAAAAAAAAAAAAAAATATGACTAAGAATAGAGCGTCTCTAATAAAATGTTGCTTACATTTTGACCTCACATGTACGAGGTCACCAGACAGCGCGACCTTGCTCGAACGTTCTGGTTTTTTCTCAGCTAATCTACGCAAAACAAAAATCGACCGCTCTTCTCCGTGCGACTTTTCTAGAAGCTTCCGGACTAAACTTAGCATATCATAACAAAGCCAATTCCGCTATCTGCGAGAACAATAAAGAATCTTACTGAAAAGGTACGTGATTCGCAACCATGATAGCTCAAATAAATATCGGATCGTTTCCTACGATTAACACATGCATGCTCTCACAGAACAACACAACCACAATCGAACAGTAAATATATATAGGAAAGACCTTCAAAATCCGTTTAGAGGGGTCCAACACGATCAAGGATCATTGACATTTACATCTGGTGTTGTGGGGTTTTTTTCGGATCAGAGGAGGAAAGCGGAGACTTCTTGCTATCACTTGACCCGCAGGTCTGGACCGATTGCGACATTATTTTTGTCCAATAAACTTTTTTCAATCACATGTTCAGCAAGCGTGGGCCGATTGCGAAATTTCTTTTCCCAACGGAGTTTCGTAACGCAAGCTCCACGCATAGTTCTGCCTGTCGGCAGAACTATGCGTGGATCTTGCGTTACGGAAAAATGAGTGACTCGGTTGAGAAAAGAAATTACGCGGGACGTTGCAAAATCGATCACATCTATAACAGGGGTAGTGGGAAATGACAATTTACCACTCCTCATGTTTTAAAGGGGTTCGAGATTATGCAACGATCATGCGTTGCCTGTGACATGTTCAGGTTTTCAGCTTTCCACTATCTTAGTAAGCGCCCACGTTTAGCTTTTCCCTCCCTTTTACAGCCAGCCGGGCACTGACCATTTGGACAAAGCATGGGACTAGAGGGGGTTATGATGACCGAAGCTCTCTGCCACCTACATTAATTTTATGTTACTCGTACGTGCAGACGGGAACATTGGGCAAACAACAACAAAAATTCAATGGCTTCAGCTTCAGCTTCCGCTAGAACACTAGAAGAAGCTCAATCAGTCTTAAACTCTTTACTGTCAGTAATCACGAATTTCCCGTCTGTAACAACTGCGCGCTGACCGACATTCGCACGAAGAACACACGTTTAACCCATTCAGCCCTGACTCACTACACTGCAGGAGAAGGGATTGACCGTAATTCAAGGGTAGTGCCAGATTAGCTTGGCGCCTGTCAGGCGCCAAGCTAATCTGGCACTGCTCTTGAATTATCATATTCGATCCATCTCTTGCAACTGGTGCATAGTCATTAGATGACATCTCCAAAATTTGGGAAATACGGGCTGAATGGGTTATTGGAATCAAAGTCAGACATGACTCTCAAGAGACACACATCCTCACGAGACCCCGCGACTGCGGGGACTCATGAGGGTTTGTGTCTCTTGCAGCTGGCTAGCGTTCGTCTTGCCCCGACTGTTAACCCATATCATTCGGAATACACCAGTGTGTGAAATATATGTGACTAAAATAGTTCAAGGGTAGTGCCAGAATAGCTTGGCGCCTCTAGGCGCCAAGCTATTCTGGCACCACCCTTGAACTAAAGCCATTGGTCCATATCCTTTTCTGTAAGTACTATAATGTAGCTTGCATATGGCAGTGTACAAATTTGAAGCTTTTAGCCTCAGTATGATATGGGTTCAGGGGTTTCACCTTTCCCTGCCAGTTGACGCAGATTGTGGTTTTGCAAGCAATGTAATTTCAACGGCAAAGATCCCCAGCCGTCGAAGGAACACGCGTAAAAAGTGGTTTCAGCAAGGGGTAAAAATCCTCATGATCCCCCGCCACCGCCAAGAGCCCAAGCCTTCACAGAACAGGGATTCAAAGTGGTGTCAGCATTAGGCATAGATCTTCATGCGAACAAAAAAAGAACATGATCCAACCACAAGAGACACAGAACCTCATGGACGCCACAGTTGCGGGGGCTCATGAGGACCTATGTATCTTGCTGACATCGTTTTGATTCCGTGGTACTTACAACGGCTGGGGTTCTTTGGCGCTGAATGAAGTTTGCAGAAACACAATTAGCACAGAAACACAACCAGCATCCATACAAAAAGTAAAATGAAAGAGTTTGAAATCGTATACATAAAAACAGAAACAGCAATACATTATGATGACAAAACAAGTTTAATATCGTATTCAAAACAACAACTTGAAGAGAGAAAAAAAAACCCAGCGATACGTTCTGTCCTTTTTTTAACAACTTATTGTCCCACGAGGAGAAAACGGAATTGCCTTCCCCGGGGATGACGCGTCGCAAAGGTGCAGAGCCACCGGCCGACCTACCTAGTTATTATATAATACTTCAGACACATTTTCTCACACATTACTGGTTTATGAAGTTGCCATGACAATCCCAGTCATATATGTGAAAGTGTTGAGAAATACTCGGGAAACACGGCCACCTGATGCACACATTCTTCCCAATGCGCAAAAGGCCATCGGAGCTGTGCGCGGGCCAACGGCGGCCGATGTCGATCCGATGGCCTTTGCGCACTGGGTTGAAGCTTTCCGACTTTTGACTGCTTACGACACACAAACGGCAAAGATGATGTTTGCAAACTGATTAAATGGGTCAGACAGTCATGACTGTTGTAGTGGTGGGGTGGGAAAAAACAAACAAACAAAAAAAAACAAACAAACACCCCGCCGGGAAATGTCATTGTCATTTGCAGCAAGGTAGATCTTTGATAATTATAACCATGCTACTGACGCCAACCAAATGCGCAAAAGGCCATCGGGTCTACGTGCATGCGCGGGCCAACGGCGGCCAACGTCGGTCCGATGGCCTTTGGCGCATTAGGAAGCACCGTCAGTTAGAGAAGCGAAGAAGGACATCCATCTGTGTAACAAAGATGTCGAGAGGCCAACCAAACAGTTAAAACTGAACTCTCAGGAACTAGCAAGAGGCATAGATCTTCATGAGCCCCAGGACATTTTGAGGGCTCATAAGGATTTATGCCTCTTAAACAAGCGAGGAAAATAATCACCGGAAATGACGTATGTGTTACTGTCCGATTTCACTCCTCGCCTTCACACATCATTACACGAGCTGCGCGGCCGTGCACGCTCGCTCGTGCACAGCACCAGAGAAGCTAGCATGGTGTAAGTTGGGGTCCGAAAGTGGTACGTATTCTCTTGAACCCGAAGACCTTTTCAGATAATTTTGTTCTTACAAAATATAGGGATCCAGTGAAGCGGCATTCGTTTGGTTTTAACACATCATTACCGGTACCACGGTGTGGTCTTTTAGCATGAGATGATCCAGTTCTTATGAAGGTTTCGTGCCGCTGTGTCGACTTCTGAGATGCCATTTGGGATCTGAATTTTTCTTGAAATGTTCGGGTGTGTGAGCTGGTTTGCGATGTTGAACCTTACTACTTTCAGTCGTAATGTCCAAAATCACAGACCAGCACTCAGTGACCTTTTCTAAGACACGACGGAGTTGAAGCATTGGCTTAGGTTTTGCCACACTGTTAAATTTGTAGTCACTGAGATAATGAGCATGTTCAACGCACGCAAACTGACGTGGATAATTCTGTGTTTGGAGCGGGGTTTGATTTCGGCAGATAGATCGGGATGGAACTTGAAAGAGAGAGAGAGAGAGAGAGAGAGAGAGAGAGAGAGAGAGAGAGAGAGAGAGAGAGAGAGAGAGAGAGAGAGAGAGAGAGAGAGAGAGAGAGAGAGAGAGAGAGCGAGAGAGAGAGAGAGAGAGAGAGAGAGGGAGAGAGAGAGACGCACCCGTGTTTGGGCGTGCATACGCATGTGTGAAATGTGAGCCGGTACCCTGTGAATTATTTCAAAACGATTGCTCATTGTTCACATCACAAGCAAATTATGTTCTATCCATCAATGAATGATTGAAGCAAACTATTCATTTATTCTTGGCTATTCCACTGACAGCGCAGGAAAAAGTTTAGCTCGCAGGCACATTTAATGTACCATAATGTCCTTGCGAACTCTCTGACGTCTCCCATATGTGTCAATTTAAAGGAACTAAATTTTGTACGAAAAAGACAACTTCAATATTAATC
The DNA here is from genome assembly GCA_036245525.1 of Semisulcospira habei. NCBI lineage: Eukaryota > Metazoa > Mollusca > Gastropoda > Semisulcospiridae > Semisulcospira > Semisulcospira habei. Next base: position 131,865,117 of record BTPG01000008.1, read on the forward strand.
AAGCAAACAAGACGAATGTTCGTTTGCGACAGCACAGAATTATTCAACCTCCCCTAGCGAGCGTTATTGCCAATGCGTCATTGTCTTTCTGGTTTTTCGACAGATCAGTAAGAACATAAAAACATTTCCCAAGCCAACACATTCCGTCTGCGTGAGGCCACATGGATTCACATTACCCGCTGCATCTACGTCCTTGTGATAATTATTGTCGTTCGTTGTTTCAAGGATCATTCCAGTGCGCAAAAGTCCATCGGGCCGACGCCAACCGCTGTTTGCACGCGCACGGCTGTGCACGTGCCAACATCGACCGACGTTGGCCCGACAGCACTGAGAAGCAAATGGCTAGTCTCTCAGACAGCTCATTACAGCAAATGGTGCTCTAGTCACTTTGATGTAATACAATTTTAAGGGATTTTTTTCTGCGTCAACCCGCGCGCACAGTTGAAGCTCATTGTGGTAAGAAGGTCTGAAACCGGGTGAAAAAGTAGGCCGGGTCAATCAAGATGCGAGTCACATGTTCACTACAACTGTAACTCACTGTTAACTCATTCTACCCCAACACCGAAATCCTTAAATTTTGCCGTTGTCCTCTGAAGACTGCATTGCAGTGCAGGACATAGATCGACCATGATAGTTCAAGGGTGATGCCAGAATAGCTTGGCGCCTATAGGCGCCAAGCTATTCTGGCATCACCCTTGAACTATCATGGTCGATCCTTGTCTTCCTGTGGTGTGTCTGGGGTAGAATAAGTTAAGTAAATTTAAATAAATACATATCAATCTAAAGTCGGTTTTCAACACGACTGACCTTTAGCTCATTCGAGACGAACGGCATGCGAATACGCGGCGTATACCGCGTATTCGGGATGCCGTTCGTCTCGAATGAGTTAAGACTGAAAACGAAGTTGAGGCGCTGGTAGCGAGTGGATGGAGTGTAAATGAATTAAGACAGACTGATTGGCATTTAAAGGTTTTGTTGGACATATCAACTTGTGAAATGAGTAAGGACAGGAAAAACGGTGCATTGGCCCATATTGCTTTGCTCATCCATTTCACGAGTATCTCCATCCGAACTAGTCCCCATCCTTAGTGAAAACTTTACAGACATTTAGAAATGTGAACAAAATTTGAAAAGGAAACGATTTTCCATGGGGAACTGTTACTGAAACGAATAGGTGTCACGACGTGTTACGTGACCTGATGAAAATCTGCATATCAATGTTGGTCATACCTCCTTTCCTTGGACAATACCTCTGCGTGGTCCTTCCTCCCTTTCATAAAAACTTGTGCCACACCCATCGTTATGACCACCTCAAATCGCCATTTTGGTCCATATCTTTGCTAATGTCGGTCGGGGACTCAGTCGTGTTTTGGGGCTCTGCGACATGACGCGCTTGGTCTATGAGCTATATCTGTGCCATACAATGGGCAAGCCGTTCAGTGCCGAGAAATGTTGCAAGCCACACAACTGCAAGAGGCCTAGATCCGCATGAGCCTCCGCAGTTGCGCGGTCTCATGAGAATCTACGCCTCTTGCTGACAACACTTGGAATCCATATTCCCGGGACAACCAGTGTTTACTTGTGTTGAATTAACACATTCTACCCCAGGATCGAAATCCGCAAATTTTGAAGTTGCCCTCTGAAGAACCGTATTGCAATTCTAGAGAGAGATCGAGCGTGTTAGTTCAAGGGTGGTGCCAGAATAACTTAGCGTCTATGGGCGCCAAGCTATTCTGGCACCATCCTTGAACTGCTCGATCCATCCCTTGCTGTGGTGTGTCGGAGCTGAATGAGTGAACTAAGATTGCAGAGACACTTTCTGTCCTCAACTGGCACCGAACGGGTTAAAAGCCAACATGCCTATTTTCTTTCTTTTTTTTTTTTTTTTTTCTTTTGTTTTGGTAAAAAGTCAGATCCCGCGATTCCCATACATGAAAATTTTCTTTCTTCAAATTGAGGCAGATCTCTTTTTGACGTGAAAACCCGCCCTCCCCAGACGTTTGGTTTTCCAAACAGTTGACCCTACCTTCCATATTTTTCCATATATGCCTATCTTTCCGCATAAATGTTGCAAGCACACGGCACCATCTTCCAGGACGGTTTTTGAAACTCAGCAGGCCCATGTTTCTTAGATCTTTCTTCCACTGGTCAGAAAACATTTTTGTTCCCAAAGGAAACATTTTATCAGGCTGTGTTTCGTATCTTCATACATGCAAATAATTTCCGTTGAACGGCCAACTTTCATTTGCAGCAAAGAGATCATTAGATATGAACGGTCTCTGTTTCCAGTTATACCATTCAGCCCTGACGCACTACAGAAGGAGATGGGTCGATCATGATAATTCAAGGGTAGTGCCAGATTAGCCTGGCGCCTGTCGGCGCCAAGCTAATCTGGCACTGCCCTTGAATTATTATGGTCGATCCATCTCCTGCAATTGGTGCATGGTCATTAGATGACGCCTCCAAAATTTGGGAAATACGGCTTCGGGCTAAATGAGTTAACAATCTTCTGCTACTTGCGATGTAAAAACTGAAGATCATTGCAGGCAATGGTAGGTCAAGTGTAGTACCTGATTAGCTTGGCGCCTGCCAACGCACCAATCTCATCAGGCACTACCCTAGCGCTAATAAAGCGACGTACTCCAGGCAGTCATGGGCTAATAGATCACAATATCTCCCTTGTTAATGTTCTTAGCATTTCTAAGAATAATGCTGGAAAAAAAGGGCTAACATAAATTATGAAGTTTGATTGTTGTAAAATCACAAACTTTTCTTCTCTTCTTCTACTGTGTGCGCAGGAGAGTTCCATCCGCTACCCTCAAAAGGCAGTGGAAAACATCTTGTACGTGTGCCTGTTCACAAGGATTGTCAAAAGAAGGGCAGACAAATCTTATGGTTGAGGCAAGACAACATTAATAGCCCGTTGTATCGCGGGCGAATCGTAGTAATCAAACTCGGCCACGATGCACATCGCTTTAAGGATCATCCATCTATCGAGTTAGCAAAAAAGAATGGCACTGCCAATGTTATTGCGGAGATTGTTCTGCATCACGATTTAAAGCATTCAGCCCCGACACACCAAAGCAGGACATGGATCGAGCATGATAGTACAAGGTTGGTGCCAGAATAGCTTGGCGCCCATAGGCGCCAAGCTATTCTGGCACCAACCTTGAAATATCATGCTCGATTTGTCTCTAGAACTGTAATACAGTCCTTCATAGGGCAACTTTAAAGTTGGAGATTTTAGTCCTCGGGTAGAAAGTGTTAAATTTCGCAGACGACAACCCGACATAAATACAATAATAAGCACGTGCGGATGTGTTTTTGGAGCTGCTTGTTTGTACAGGTTTTTTTTCCTTCTTTGTCGTCGTCGACGTCCTAGTTGCTGTTATCATTCGTTTTGTTACAGTCGTCGTCCGAGTTGTGGATGTTGTTGTTGTGGTGATTTGTTGTTGTTGTTGTTGTTGTTTGACTTGCTAGTTTTCAATGACAATGGCTGTAAAGCTGCAAATTGACGATGTGTCAGTGTTCGAGAATAATCCCTCTCTCCAAGGAAAAATAACATTACACACAACCAGAGGTTTGGGTTCCCAAAAACAACATAACAATCCTCAAATAGTTTCCCGATATTAAAAGCATAACCAGAAGATCACACAAAAATGCAGACGCCATCTTGTGGAATGGACCTCTGGTTTTCAACTGCTAAACAAAGAAAAAGCCTGAAGGGAGGGGAAAACTTCAGGGAAAAAGACCCGGTCTCGGCTCGTTCCAGACAAGTTAGTCTTATTCCCACTGCGCTTGCTACGGTGAGCAGGGGTCAGCTGCATGAGCGCGAGCTTAAATCCTGCGCAAGCCGCTAAACAAGGTGCTCCGATACAGCCGGGTTAGAGTTGTAGCGCTACAGCGGAGCATCTTGCTTAGTAGCTTGCGCATGATTTAAGCTCACTGATGCAAATGAGGTATGGTCTGTTATTTGGACCTTACTCCCGTATGGCATAGGTCCAAAATTCACAGACGCGTAGCTAAATTTATCGTAGTTTGGAGACTTGATGATCCGATTATCCTTTAAAAATAAAAAAAAAAATATATATATATATACATGAATAATTCTTCTCAAGATCTAGAATAGTTTATCATGACCCGTTGCAGCCCACGTCAGGTCATGAAGATCAATGTCTGTTGCGTTCTCCCATTCACTGTCGGGAAAGGTTATAAACACCATCAAACTTTAACTCATTCGCTGCCAGCCGCATCCGGAAGCGCGGCTTATGCCGCGCATCCGGATGCGGCTGGCCGCGAATGAGTTTAAGAGTTATTGATCCTCATGAGCCCCCTGCAGCTGACCGTTGCCTCTTGCTGAAGTTGTACTGTATGAATATTTATTGAAAAGCTGCCGCCACTGGCAGGAAACGTCTCTAAGCCAGTAACTGCCGACCAATCGTTCCTCTGCATTGCAGCGAGGGTTTTGCGTGGAGCAAAAAAAAAAAAAAAAAAAAAAAAAAACAAACAAAGTCGCTAGGACTGTGACAGACAGGCGATGGCTATTTAAAATTACGTGCATGTCGACTTGGTCAAGTGACAAATTAACCCATATCATACTGAGGGTAAAAGCTTCAAATTTGTGCACTGCCATATGCATGCAACATTATAGTAATCCCTCTCTCTCGGGGCGGTACGTTGCGCAGCTAAAGGTGCGAGATTAGATACCGGGTTCCGGCGTCGGACTTTTCTCCTCTAGTGTCACCGTTAATTCCATCGGACCGTCGACGGTTCTTTCTCCGGGTACTCCGGCTATTCCACGACTATGGTATCAACTTCAGCCCACTTACCAAATTTCAAATATAAAACGATTTCAATTTCCAAAAACTTCAGTAGTAGCTTAGCACCCACGTGAATGTTCTGTGTTTATGTACAGAGTATTAATGAATGCGCGTGATTCACGTGAGCGGGGCGTTTTGGGTTCATTTCACGGCGGCGTTTTGAGCCGATATTCAATTTAATGCGCTGATTTATTTATTTATTAGCAGTACTTACAGATTAGGATATAGACCAATGGCTTTAGTTCAAGGGTGGTGCCAGAATAGCTTGGCACCTAGAGGCTATCTGGCACTACCCTCGAACTATTTTAGTCAAACGTATTTCACACACTGCTGTATTCCGAATGATAAGGGTTAACAAAAGACTATGAAACACAATCTGCAAGCACTGGCAGGAAAGGTGTTGTTCATAGGTTGCCCTGTCTACAGTGTTGGAAAAGCATTCAAGAGCGATAACCATTTCTTCAAGCGGGACAGAAACGGCCCAACAGGGACGTATAAAGAAGATCTGATAAAGCATCGATACGATGTTTACAATTCCCTAAAGAAGCATCCAGCCTCATCGGAGGTCAAAAGCATACACGGTGTGACATTTATGTGTCACAAGAGAGAAACATTTTGCCCCGTTCTGACCAGTATCGCACACATATTTTTCTAAAGAGGTCTGCCCTATGCCAGTCTAAAAAGTGTATATCGTCCAAGTGAGATTTCAAGGTCATCCAGATGATTTAACATCAGCACTTTTAACTTTGGAACTTCCGGCATAAACTTGGGAATGCACCAAGCGGTTTCTAGAGTAAATATCCATTCACATTAAAAAAAAAAAAAAAAAAACTCGGCATAAGCAGGGAAAACTCCTCCAGTCAGGGCTGTCGCTGCGATTCTGTCCGCGTTAATCTTTCGACATTTTTGAACTGACGAGCAGAAGAAACGAATTGATACGAAAAAAGTCGCGTTTCTTTTACTCGTCAGTACATGTGGCTTTAACCCCTTCGCAGCCAGTGATCACGAACTGCCCATATGAAACGACTGCACACTAACCGACATTTGCGTGAAGAACACAATGTAACTGGGACTGAAACTAGGCATAAAGAACACAGGACCAACAAGAGACATAAAACCTCATGAGCCCCCGCAGGTGGCTAGCGTTTGCGTTGCCTCGGCAGTTAAGGGGTTAATAATGTTCATTCAGCGTTTAACCCCTTTACAGCCGGTGGTCGCAGATTGCGCTCCTAAACTCTTTTTATTATTATTGATTCAACGCAGAAGTACCCCAGCTCTCCAAGCAACATGGATACATAGTGGTGCCAACAAGATACATAGATCTTCGGGAGCTCAAAAAGATCTATGTCTATTTTATGTCTTTATGTCTCTTGAAGTTGGGTATTGTTGGGGGGGGGGGGGTTGTGTGGCTTTTTTGGTTCTCGCCAGTAAAGAGTTAAAAATCAATATCTTAGCTCGCTGAGGTTCCTTGTTGTGTGAGGGATTACGGAATTGTCCAGCGAACTTGATAACATTACAAATTTATTGTTTTTAACCAAACAGAAAAAGGATTCGTTCAGTTTAAAAATCAGTCTCAGCGGCGCAATAACCTTTCACTCATTCGCGGCCAGCCGCATCAGGATGCGCGGCAGAAGCCGCACATCCGGATGCGGCTGGCCAAGAGTGACTTAATCTAGGATCTCACTATGATGATTTTCTTTTGTTTTTATAGAAGTTTCGTGTATTTTCTATTAATCATTGAGTATTTTTACTGTATTTTCCAACTTCACGTGAATGATTTTTGCAAAGTCTATTTTAGGGGAGGGACTGGTGGGAGTGTGTGTGTGTGTGTGTGTGTGTGTGTGTGAGGTGGGGGGTAGGGGTCAGTGGGGGTGGAGTGTATCAGAGATATAGTTTTATTTTCTGTTATGTCACTGTTTTATTATAACATTGTCATTTTTTTCAATGATGCAGGTGTGGATTTTGAATTATTGTGTGCACCATGCACATTTCCGATTGCGCGCGTGACATTAATCTATGGGCCCCCTCTAGTGAGTGAGTCGTACTCCCTGACTTAAAAAAAGAAACTAATTACCAAAAAGCGCGCTTATATACTAATGGTCAAAACTTAAGGGCCACCCCACTTTTTGTATCATTGTTGTGCAAGTACGCTAATAAAATACAATGTTCTTTCGATCCAAATGGATTAAAAGTTGACCTTAGACAGTCCACTGTACAAGGAACAATAGACAACAATTCATCGAGTTCCACGAACGTGTCAAATGCACGTGAAACATCGTCAGTTTTTGTGAAAAGCTGTGCGATAATTGCAAGCGTACCAAAGGCAGGCAGGTGGAAAAACTCGGTAAAGTCGTGATGCACGTGCTAAAGGGTCAGTTGTGAACACAGAACACTTCTGTTTCGCTACAAATACCGGTACTTTAGGGGCATAATTGTCACTTTCCTAACCATGCCACCACGACGAAGCCTAACGCCAGCAGATCAAGGCCAGGCGCTAGCATGGCGGCAGGATGGAGAAGTTGTGAGACGTCTTGGGGTGTCCCATTCAGTGATCTAGAGGCTGCTGGCACGATTCCAAGAAACTGGAAGGGCAGAACGAAGACCCTGCTCAGGACGCCCGCGCTGCACCAGCAGAAGAGAGGACAGATACCTCTGGGTGGCAGCTCTGCGCGACCGAACCGTCACGTCAACCACTCTGCGACGTCCACTGATGCAAGCTGCAAACGTTAACGTCAGCAGAAGCAGAGTCTGCCGACGTCTGGGCGAAATTGGCCTCCCTTCATGCAGAGCAGCAGCGGAATATTCCTCACTGCAGCTCATCGCAGAGTCCGGGTTGCCTGGTGTCGTCAACATTTTGAGGTGAAACAGACTCAAGTGGACTCACGTTCTGTTTACTGATGAGTCACAGTTCACTGTGTCCTTCGACGGCAGGGTGAGGGTCTGGAGACGCCAGGGCGATCGATTCAAGGATAGATCCCTACGGAGGATGCTCAGTCATGGTCTGGGCAGGCTTCAGCGTGAAGGCAGCCCCCCCCCCCAACCCCCCTCCCCCTCCCACCGCCTCTCCACGTCATCCGAGGCACCCTGACTGGACTGCGCTATCGGGACGAGATTGTGCAGCCCCTCATCCAGCCAGCTCTCCAAGACAATGCTGTTCTGCAGAACGACAACGCTCGACCTCATCGCGCCCGTGTGGTGATGAGTACCTTAAGCAACGGGGCATCATGAGGATGGAGTGGCCAGCTCATTCACCTGATCTGGCTCCCATCGAGCACCTCTGGGACGTGGTGGGGCAACATGTAGTCAGCAACCACCACCCCCCCCCCCCCACACACACACACCTCAAGGCGTCCCCCAGCTGACTCAGTTCCTGCATCAAGAGTGGGAAGCGATCCCACAACATGTTCTCCGAACCCTGGTTAACTCCATGCGTCAACGCTGCATTGAATGATTCGCTGCAAACGGTGGGTACACTCGCTACTGTCTGGACCAGTCTTGTGTGACTTTTCAAATGAGGGGTGGGTGAACATTCTAACGTACTGCTGTTGTTACAATTGCTTGATTTACTCAAAACTTAAATGAAATTGTTACTGAATAAATTAGCAAAGTACTGACTCCAAGTATTGTTACATTATTTGTGTGGTGTTGTCGGTGCGTCTGCGATAAAAAGTGGCCCTTACGTTTTGACCATTAGTAATTCGTGCGCCGCAACCCGTGTCCCCTGACTCGCGTAACTGGGGGAGGCCTCCAATGTCCACACCAGGTATCCAGCGCCATCTCGTTTCTCCCCCTTGATTTTCCATTATGTTTTGTATTTATATATATATATATATATATATCTTTTATTTTTTAATTTTAATTATTTTATTTATTTTATTTTATTCGTTTTTTTATTATTATTATTTATTTTTTGCAAAGAACCATGTCCAACTGCACGTAGATCAGCTTTTTATCACATAGACAAACATAATGATGATGATGATGATGATGATGATGATGATGATGATGATGATGATAATGATGATGATGTCCACTTGTAATGCGCATCCACTTCATGCTAGCAGCATGCTGAGGATGAAGAAAAAAACAAAAAACAAAACAAAAACACACACTCTGGTGCACAGTAGTCCTAGAATTAAAAGTCAAGAAACAGGTGGGTCTTGAGGTGCCTCCAGAAGGTGCCAATGCAGTCAATGTTCCTCAAGGATTGTGGTAGTTCATTTCACAGCATAGGCCCGCAGTGTGAAAATGCTCGGAAACCAAGTCGTTTTTTTGCGTTGCTGTCAACACTTGGGGTGCAGAGTTTTGACCGGACAGAAGAACGGAGCTGCCTTGGAGGGTTATGGCGTGGGACTATTTCCCGGAGGTACTATGGTGAGTCTGGGTCATTTATAGAGTGAAAATCTTGTGATCAGTTATTTGCTTGACTGGAAGCCAGTGAAACTGCTTAAGGACATAATTTCCGGTTACCCTACTGCCACTCTCACCAGTGACGCCAGACCGCAAAGACCAGAATCACAGAGCAGTACACACATCATATATTCTGAGAGACAACAATGGAATAAATAATGATAAAACAAGCTCCCCCTACGGAGCCTGTCTCCCCCATCATCCTATACAATCACGCGATGCACAAAACTCGTTGATATCCCAATGCCCCAAAGGTCATCGGACCGAGGTTGGCCGCCGTTGGCCAACCTCGGCTCGATGGCTTTTTTTTTTCTTTTTGTTCTTGGTATAATGTCCAGTAAACAGGACCGTCTCCAGAACCGTAATGCCTAATAGCCCATGGGTTAGAATGTGTAGCCCACTAATCACACTATGCAATTATACTGGAGATATGGATGGACCAGGAAAGCTCAGTAGTGCATTAAAAGAAAAAAGAAATGTTAACACATTCTACCCCAGGACCGAAATCCCCAATTTTTGAAGTTGCCCTATGAAGGAGTGTATTAGACAGATCGAGCATGATAGTTCAAGGATGGTGCCGTAATGGGCGCCAAGCTATTCTGGCAGCACCCTTGAACTATCATGCTCGATCCTTGTCTTGCTGTGGTGTGTCGGGGCTGAATGAGTTAAACGTTTAGGGCTTTTTCTTGATAAGTGTTTATGGGTCGTTTGACATCGAAGCGCACAAGGTTTTTCGCAATTATATTCACACACACACAAAAAAAACACTTTTCTGTATCAATCCTAAAACAAATATCATTCAGCGACTGTTGACTTAAAACGATTTCCTTCCGAGAAACTCTAACGATGTGTCAGGCTTGCTGTACAGTGGTAACAATTTCGGATTTTTTTTCATGAAGTGAATGATTTTACATCCCTAAAATATACATATATATATATATATATATATATATATATATATATATATTATATATATATATATATATATATATATATATATATATATTATATATATATATATATATATATATATATATATATATATATATATATATATATATATTTCAGCCCAATTTAAGAACGATCCATTTTCATGTGAATGCATTAACTCATTCTACCCCAACACCGAAATCCTTAACTTTTGCCGTTGTCCTCTGAAGACTACATTTCAGTGCAGGACACAGATCGACCATAATAGTTCAAGGGTGATGCCAGAATAGCTTGGCGCCTATGGGCGCCAAGCTATTCTGGCATCACCCTTGAACTAGCATGGTCGATCCTTATCTTGCTGTGGTGCGTCTGGGGTAGAATGAGTTAAGTTGACCAAGTTTTCAAATCTGAAACAGCGAAGTCTACATGCTTGACCTCAAGACTGAAATCTGGCCATTTCCCGCCGGGCTCTGTTAGAGTATTGAAAATGTCTTGTTAATAATAATAATAATAATAATAATAATAATAATAATAATAATAATGCGTATTTACATAGCGCCTAACCTCCTGATGGAGCTCTAGACGCTTTTCAATATTTGTTTGTTGTTGTGTTTTTAACATAATGCAAACATTAATGTACAATTAAATAAATATTAACAAAATAAAAGAACAAACAGCCGCAAAAGCCCTGGTGTGTATTTGCACATACACGATCTCTCTCACACACACATACACACACACACACACACACACACACACACACACACACACACACACACACACACACACACACACACACACACACACACACACACACACACACACACACACACACACACACACACACACACACACACACACACACACACACACACAAACACAAACGCGAACAACTCATCAGTAGGCAGACTTTAAAAGATACGTTTTGAGTGCGACTTTAAACGAATGACTGCACAGTGCATAGCCTATTTCTTGTGGGAGGGGAGGGGGGAGGGGGGGGGGCTGTTCACAGGCTGTTTTGTCTTTTCACAAATACAGCAACATGAACAAGTCATAGGAGTTAAGCAAAAATAGCCCATATTAGATCAATTGGCAGTAATTGATATGTGTTTATAACCCATTCAGCCCCAACGCTCTACATCAGGAGATGGGTCGACCATGATAATTCAAGGGTAGTGCCAGATTAGCTTGGCGCCTGTCGGAGCCAAGCTAATCTGGCACTACCCTTGAATTATCATGGTCGATTCATCTCATGCAACTGGTGCATAGTCGTTAGATGACGCCTCCAAAACTGGTGCATAGTCGTTAGATGACACCTCCAAAATTTGGGAAATACGGCAGTGGGTCTGACTGAGTTAAAGCGATACAGAAAAGTGTTTCTTTGCGGAGATATTTGGAAATAGCGAAGTGCGCTCTAGTGTCAAACGGCCTATAGGCTATACGTCATTACTCACTAGCTAAATATTGTGGTGGTGTTTTTGCCACTGCTCTTGTTGTTCCTGATGTTAATTCTGCTGTTGTGATCGGTGTTTTTTTTTCTTCATTGTGCCTCGAGGGGAATTTGGGTTGCCTCCTCAGGGAAGACATGTCCCCGCAGTGCCGTGCCACCCGACCTGCCCATTTCTTAATGTATTTATTTTTACATCGTTATTGTTGTTGTCACGTATGCTTCGGCTTTTACTGCTGTATTTAAAACATGTGATATCGGCTTTCGTGCGTTTTTCTCTTTTAAATTACGCCATCATGACTGTGTCAAACAAACACACTTTTCACTCTGTGATTATGTTAGCTATCTGCAAGAGGCATAGATTCTCACGTGCCCCCACAGTTGCGGGGGCACGTGCGAATCTATACCTCTTGTAAAATGCCCTACTCGGTCATTCGTAGTCTCCAGCGCAGACCCGAATGGCATTCGGTCTGTAAAACGTTAACGCGCGTGACCAGGTTATATCACATATCTCACTCAACGACTGGACAGAATGTTAAAGGGCTTGCCCATGCTGTTTAAAGATAGTTAACAAAATATGTCACTTCCCTTAGGTAGTGCAGCAAAAATAATGCCTCGCTAAAAGAATGTTTCCCGCTTTCTAAACATAATGTATTATTAAAACAAAATAAGTCCATAGCAAACAAATTTAGTCTAAATAACATTATTCACAAGTAATCACTAGGGGGGGGGGGGGGGGGGGAAGCCTCACCATGCATAGGTCAAATTTCCTCAAGATTAAATTAATTATCTCATGTTCGCACAAACATATCTGATCTAAATAAATGTGTACAAATACTGACTTGGGAAAAACGCTTCACCATGCATACGAAAATTACCCAAGATCGCATTTTGCCTGTTCTGGGCCAGGGTAAATATCCGATGTTCGCACAGGCCAGGGCTAGGGTGTTCAATGTGCTGTATGGTTTTGGGAATTGTTTCCCCCGACCAGCCTGGATGGATCCAATGAAAGTATCTCAGAGGATCAATGTTATTACATTAGCAACACCGCTGAGGTAACACGGCTCTCCGATTTCTCTTATTTCCGGATTGTGCCACTATAGTCTCATAAGTTGGACGCCCGTTAACCTGCTTGCCTTGAGGAACACTGATGCAAACGTGCAACCCATTAACCACTTCGCTGCCAGTTGCCAGTCGCAAGCTGTGATTCCAGTAGATTTGTTAATGCAACGCCATGAAGAACCCAGCGAAGACGAAATCCAGACCAAACAGACGTATACAAAGAAGGACTAGCAAGAGGCATAGAACCTCATTAGCCCCTGCAATGCGGGGGCTCATGAGGTTCTATGTCTCTTGCACTAAGTGTTAACCGTTTCTCGGCAGTTAATTAAAAGGTGCATGTACAGGGGAGGGAGGTGCTGGGGGGGGGGGGGGGGGCGGGGCTTTAGGATCTATGCCGGCGTCTAGCAGATAGGTGCAGAGTCTTCCCTGTCTACAGCGCAGCCGAAATGCTGGAGTGAATGTTGATGGGAAAACATGCGTGGGAGCACTGTATGCCCTGAAAAACACGGTGGGCAATGTCAATACAAATACCGGTGCATGTATCAAAACAATTATTAAAAACACACAAGGCACTCGTGAATAATGCGTTGATGTAATACATATTATGACGATTTCCCCATAATAACCTTCTTGTGGCTTTTGGTTACACACAGAGCCCTCTCAAATTACCGATTCATGTATTAATTTCTGAGAATTTACAGGCATATGACTCGTGAATGTACATCTCGGGGAAATGTATTACTTCAACGCACACTACACATGCGCCCTTGGTTACCCGTCCAGCCCTCCTGCCCCCACCCCTCCCCCCTCTCGCCTCCCTCCCCCTCCCCCCAATTTGTTTTTTTAATTAAAAAAATAAAATAATGAAAGTAAAAAAATAAAGATAGATATATATTACGAAATAAGTCGACTTTGCCCAATGTATTTAGTTGTGAACTTTGTTTTTATTTATATATTTTTTACTATAAATAATAATAATAATTACGGTATTTATAATGCGCTTATCTTATAATAATTATAACTCTAAGCGCGCACTCACGACTCGCGCACGCACTGATGCGAACTCTTTAGACAACTATACTATATCTATTGAAATTGTAAAGCGCTTAGAGTCAGTTGGAATAAGTGCTATTTTAACACACATTTTTATTATAACAAGGTCGGACATAACAAAAGACGGATAAAACAACACTTTTTAAGTCGCCGGGTTGCGGTGGGGCGAATTTAAGAGCATGTCCATGATGTCAAAGGCGGGCAGGCTAAACCTCTAACAATTGAAGTAACAAGATAAAAATTACGTCATGTCTAGTTACGCTAACCTCGCTGCTGAACGTACATTTGGCGCGAAGCGCCGTATGTGCGTATGTATGTATGTATGTTGTATGTATGTGCGTATGTATGTATGTATGTGTGTGCGTATGTATGTAAACAAGAGAATCTCCGATATTTCTGTACACACAAGCTTGAAACTTGGCGAAATATTTTCTTAAGTGGGTGGCTATGAGAGCCTCCGAGCATATTGTAATTGAATGTCTCATTGAAGACATAAACAGCCGTTTATAGGAAGTCGGTTGACCCGGATTAGTGTCCGTAATTTGTTTCATATTTACTTGAACTCTTGCATATAGCTATTTTGGAGAAAGACATTGGATGAGTTCGTTAGCCAGCTTTGTATCCATTCAACTTCTTTAGTAAAAATTAATTCTTTTCAGAAAAGAATTAAAACACACACAAAAAAACAACTTTACTTCTAGGGAAAATCAGACAGTGGCGGTGACGTAAAAGAGGCAACTCCGTAGCCAAGCAAACACTGACATAATACTCTAAATATGACGTCATTCTCTCTAGCGCGCGCGGTCCTCTCTCTCTCTCTCTCTCTCTCTCTCTCTCTCTCTCTCTCTCTCTCTCTCTCTCTCTCTCTCTCTCTTTATTTCTTCATGTTTCATGTTTCGATTTATTGTGTTATTGTGTTTCTCCTACTCTTTGCTGTTAATATTTCTTTTCTAACAGGACAGTTTGTAAGAGAGGCGTTTCGCCTAAAACTTTATCCTGTCAATAAAACGTTTCATCATCATCATCATCATCATCTCTCATCTCTCTCTCTCTCTCTCTCTCTCTCTCTCTCTCTCTCTCTCTCTCTCTCTCTCTCTCTCTCAAACATGCGCGCATCTCCAGGAGGAATAGATCCTCATGGCCCTCTAGGCGCATGAGGATCTATGCCTCTTGGAGATGTTTGGAGCGCACGCACACGCACATCGACGCGCTTTCAGAAGAGCATGCAGGTGACCCGTGTACATAGTATATCATGTAGCTAGGTAAAATCAACCTACTTTCACACAAATTATAGCAAGATTGAAATTTTACTGTGGAGTACTAGTTTTGACACTGTCCATTTTCTCAAGCCTATGAAGCGAAGGTGAAACTCTTAACACGTAAATATAAAATTACGTAAAAACTAAAACTTACGTCATGACAAATGACGTTTGACAAATCAATGACGCGTATGTCCTGCGCCCCTTATAGAACTCACTGACGCATTGGCAGATCTGCAAGCCTTTTTCAATAGAAGATAATTCAACATCAGAATCAGGGCAAAGATAAAAGGTAGAGACGATTGACAGCGAGGACAGCTCTCATATAGAATGGCCTTTGTGGGTTATGGTTCATCCCTTCTTGTTCCCTGTGGTCCTGATCTCACTTCGCCTATAACAAACTTCGGATATAACAAAAACATGTTGGGTCTCCATCAATTTGTTACATCCGAAGTTTATAAAATATCCGAAAATAAAAATTAGATGTAGTAAAAGAAGAAGGAAAGTACAAATGCATCTGATCATATCTGAATGGTCAGAACTGATGCGAAATGTTAGGCAGGGTTGTCAGCCTCTGTGGGAGCAAACTCAACTTGTTTGCGATAATAAATGGTTTGTATTTAGTTCATGGAACATACTTTCTGTTTCTGTTTGTGATTTTAGATCTTACAGCTCTACCGGCCGTAAACTCCAAAATCACAGCCAAGGACACATCTGAATATTTATTTAGTTGTTGTACTGACCAGACCACCTCAGAATGCAGTGACCGTCTCCGACAAAGTTTGTCCCGCGTTTCTGCAAACGAATGAGACTCCCTCTGCCTTTGCATAAAACAGACATAAATATGGTAATCAAGAAGCATAGCTCTTTATGAGCCCGCGCAGGCTTCGCGGGCTCATGATGAGCTATGCCTCTTGCAGACGTTTGGCTTTCGTCGCAAGAGTAGGCTGATGATGTATGCTGGGCAAATAGATCGGCCAGAAAAGAAGCAC
Source organism: Semisulcospira habei (assembly GCA_036245525.1). Classification (NCBI taxonomy): domain Eukaryota; kingdom Metazoa; phylum Mollusca; class Gastropoda; family Semisulcospiridae; genus Semisulcospira; species Semisulcospira habei. The sequence continues at coordinate 131,881,090 of BTPG01000008.1, forward strand.
TCCTTTTACAGCCGCAGCAAAGCCTAACCACTTTTCTAAGTGGTCACGTGGTCACTTCATCGATCAATGTAGAGACAGAATCTCTGTCTCTGTCTGTCTGTCTGTCTGTCTGTCTGTCTGTCTCTGTCTGTCTCTCTCTCTCTCTCTCTCTCTCTCTCTCTCTCTCTCTCTCTCTCTCTCTCTCTCTCTCTCTCTCTCTCTCTCTCTCTCTCTCTCTCTCTCTCTGTTTCTAGCCGAACTAAATGAAACCACTTTTGTTTCGGGTTACAATCATACGAATCCTGAAGATGCGTTGGCCGAATGGTATAGATTGTTCCGTCGGGTTCTTGACAAGCATGCGGTTTTGCGCAAAAAGAGGTGAAACATGTGCATTTACCCCAGTGGTTAAGCAATGACATTAAAGCGAGAGGCCGTGGCTGTCAGAAATGAACTAAAGCGCAACACAGATTTTGGTGCTTTCCGCAAGCAGAGAAATTGTGTTAAATACGTGGTCTTAGAGGCCCAGATAAAAACACTTTAAGCGATTGATGGACAACAAAACTGACACCTTATCTGTCTGTCGCGCCCTTAATGCGTTCACTAAATCGCGACAAACAGCACCATGTACATCTATATCTGCAGACACATTTAACAACCATTTCTTGTCTGCTGCTGATTCGTTGTTAAGCAGTACGACAACTCACACACCATCTATATCCGAAAGGCTTACAGCTTTTTGTGAGGACAAACTCGCGCCAAACGTATCCTTTAGTATTCCTTCGCTTACTGTATTTGACGTTGGCAAATCTATTAGCCAACTCAAAAATAAGCGCTCAACCAGCTCAACCTCCACCTTGCCGACAACAACCTCCTCAGTCCATTCCAGTCTGCCTATCGCAAACACCACAGCACTGAAACAGCCCTTCTACACATCTTAAACGACCTGCTTCTCTCCACCGACTCAGGCAACATCTCCCTTCTTACGCTACTCGACCTTTCTGCCGCCTTCGACACCATAGACCACTCTATCCTCCTCCACCGCCTTCGTCACTCCTGTGGCATCACTGACTCTGCTCACTCCTGGTTTCTCTCATACCTCTCCGACAGACAGCAGTCCGTCACCATTGACGGCGTCTCCTCCAACCCAGTCATGCTCTCCTGCGGAGTACCACAGGGGTCCGTCCTGGGCCCGGTCCTTTTCACACTCTACACCTCCCCCCTGTCCAACATCATACAGTCTCACCACATACGCCACCACCTCTACGCTGACGACTCACAACTACTAGACAAAGACAAACTCGACAACACTCAGTCACTACTGACTCGCACGGCTGACTGCTATGAAGACGTGAAAAACTGGATGACAGCAAACAAGCTTAAACTGAACGACGACAAAACGGAAGCCATGTTGGTAAGCACTCGCCAGAAACTTTCCCAGCTCCCCCCCCCCCCTCTCTCTCCACCTTCAACTCGACAGCACCCCCATCGCCCTCAGTGACTCGGCCAAAAACCTTGGCGTTATTCTTGATTCCTCTCTTACCATGACCAGCTTCGTCTCCGCCACTGCCCAGGCATGCTACTTTCACCTCCGCCGCATCAGTCAGATCAGAAAATACCTCACCACCGAAGCTGCCACCAAACTTGCTGTCTCTCTCATTCTATCTCGCATTGACTACTGCAACTCTCTCCTTTCCGGCCTCCCTCACTCTACCACTTCCACTCTCCAGCGCATCCAGAACAATGCTGCCCGCCTCGTCCTCAGAAAGAAAAAATCCGACCACATCACACCCCTGCTCAAACTTCTTCACTGGCTTCCCATCCCACAGCGTATCCAATACAAGATTCTGTCTCTCTGCTACAAATCCCTGAACAACTGCGCTCCTGCCTATCTTTCCAACTTACTTCACCCCTACACTCCTTCCCGCTCCCTCCGCTCCACCTCCGACCCTCTCCGTCTCCACATCCCCCGCACCAAACTCAGCACTTTCGGCCCCCGCGCCTTCTCAGTTTATGGTCCATCCACCTGGAACACTCTCCCACTCTCTCCGTCAGAAAGACTCTCTCTCCTCCTTTCAGTCCGCCCTCAAAACTCACCTCTTTCAACAGTTCTAGCACTATATCACCACACTCCCCACAAAAGATGACTGTCGCAATATATTTCACCATTTGTTGTACGTGAGTCGTTGTCTAAAGCGTGCGCATGCGTGCGCGAGTTGTGAGTGCGCGCTTAGAGTTATAATTATTATAAGATAAGCGCATTATAAATACCGTAATTATTATTATTTTTTTGCTCGCTTGGTCACGTCGGGATGAATACATATTTTTTAAAACTTGCTGCCCCGTATGTGGTCGAGTCTTTGACATTTATTTATAATCTCGCTTTCATCATCATCATCATCAGTCCCTTGCCCGAACTGGGCGTTGGGGGGACTGAAAGGCAGCAGCAACAGACAGTGCTCTCCACTGAGTTCTATTTTGGGCGGTGGCAAGCAAGTCTGGCATCTCGAGTTCGGTCCATTCTTTTATGTTTGCGACCCAACTCTTTCTCTGACGACCTCGCCGACGACTTCCTTCGAGAGTGCCTTGGAGGATAGTCTTGGACAAGGTGTTGTGTCGGGTCACGTGGCCAAACCAAGCAAGCTTGCGCCGTTTCACGGTTGCCAGAAGGGGTTCATGTGGGCCCACCAGGGAAGTGACGATGCTCCGTACATATTCGTTGGTCTTGTGCTCGCGGTACGAGATGCGGAGCAACTTCCTCAGGCACTTGTTCTCAAAGGCCTGGATTTTCTTTTCTGAGTCTGCAAGCAGTGTCCAAGTCTCACAGCCGTAGAGTAGAATAGACACTACGAGGGACTTGTAAAGCCTGTACTTGATGGTGAAGCTGATGGAGTTACTTCGCCATATCCTGTCCAGCCTGGCCATTGCGGATGTTGCTGTACCTATCCTGATACGGATCTCTGCTATGCAACTACCGTCTTTGGACAGGGTGGCTCCCAAGTACTTGAAGCTATTGACCTCTTCTAGCTTCTGGCCATTCATGTGAATATTGCTGCTGCTGTCGCTTGTGGTGTTGATCATCACTTTGCTTTTATCCGTACTGATCTCCATGCCATAAGACCCTGCGCTACTTGAAAGTTTGTCTGTCAGGTTTTGGAGCTCACTATTGCTGCCTGCCATGAGGTCAATGTCGTCTGCGAATCGAAGATTGCACAGGGATCTGCCACCAATAGAGATTGAAGTATGGTGGTCGTGGAGGGTTTCCTGCATGATCTTCTCCAGGAATATGTTGAAAAGGACAGGAGAGAGCAGGCATCCTTGACGGACACCGATCGTCGTCCTGAAGAACTCGCCTGACTGATTGTTAAGTAGAACCGCGCTGCAGGCGTTCTTGTAAAGCGCTTCTATCATTTGGATCAGTCCCTCCTCTATGTTGAACGATCTCATGACTTGCCAGAGTCCGTCGTGCCAGACGCGATCAAATGCTTTCCTGAAATCAATGAAGTTGTGGTAGAGTTCGCGCTGATGCTGCAGATGTTTCTCGATCAGGACGCGGCAGTTGAAAATCTGCTCTACAGTGCTTCTTCTAACTCTGAAGCCAGCCTGTTCTTCTGCCAGCAGTTCCTCGCTTTACGACATGGTAATTTCCAAACAGCTGGAAAGTAGTCAAAGTTATTACTCTGCCTATAAGTAAGGACCTATCAGACCCTAATAAGTTTAGACTAATCTTGCTCTTGTCAGCTCTGTCAAAACCAATAGAAAACATGTACACAGGCATTTGAGCTATTTTCTTGTAAAACATTACTTGCTTTACCCACTACAGTCAGGTTTTAGACCTCGCCATTCATGCCACACAGCTCTAGCTCACCTGACCAATATTTGGCTCACGTCCATGAACAAAGCTGAAATGACCGGTGCTGTATTTCTAGATTTCTCTAGAGCCTTTGATTAAGTAAATCATGAACTGTTGATACTAAAACTATCGGCGTACCACGTAAACAGAGCATCCTAGGACTTTTTCAAATCCTACCTGCACGGAAGACGTCAGTATGTGTTTGTTAACGAAACGTTCCGCTGAAGGCGTAATAAAGCACGGAGTGCCTCAGGGCTCATTATTAGGACCCCTCTTAATTTCCATTGCATATTCAGATCTAAACGTACGCTCTAGCCTGTTTGCTGATGATGCGACTCTCGAC